>CAUYON010022746.1:0-24864 GCA_963573935.1 Arctocebus calabarensis | reverse complement strand
ATCTTGCTAATGACTACACGATATTTGATGTCCTCTGCTAGGATTATAGTTTTAAGAAAGCCATAGTTACAAGAGGCATCTACTGTAAATACCTAGAACTTCCTTTTATGGCAACCACTTTAGAATTCACTTGTCTTAAACAGTGAACAAGGGAAGATGGCCTCATGTTTCCTTTGCAATAATAGTATATGTTGAGGATCAAGTGGCTTTCAAGCAGCATGGTGGGTGTGAAAATGTTTGCAGTTTAGATCATTCTGTTGCGTTTATGGGTTGGTGAGTCTGTAATGACATCGCCACACTGGGCTGAGGTACGCTTTCTAGTTCCACCATTGTCCAAGTGGAGTGCCATTTCTTCTGATATGAAAGTGTTCAAATCGACATCATGGAGTCCATTTCTCCTTCGACTAGCATTCGATCCACTGCTTACATGTGTAGGAGAGCCTGGGGTACTCGAACGCACGCTTATACTAGCCATTGCACCACTAAGACCTAGGAAGAAGAAAAAAGGTTTTAGAGTTGCTCGATTATTTAACCCTTTTGAAAGCAACCCACTTTACTTTCCATGTTGTTTTAGTGTCAAAGGATGTCTGCCTATTTCTTCTTAAGAGATCACTTGCAAGCAATCAAGTTTTATTACGGAAAAAAAGATCATCTGATTGTGACGTATAAAATGTTTTATTGGTAATACTACCAATATTGACAATATTGGGAACTACCAACTACTGAAAGCTTACTATGTATGTGTGAAAACCATGCTAGATGTACAACTACATCATGACATTCTCCCACCTGTTAGGTAGGCACTGTATAGAATTTACAGATGAGGGCAGGAGGTGGTTGCTTTAAACAGAAAAGACATTTTGGTTGTTTTAACTCACCATTCCAACCGATTCCTCTGATGAAAGAAAAAGAGACTGTGTGTGAAGGGGAAGGGTATGCAAGGGATTAAGAAATTACTTCCAGGCCTGGGTAGGCTTATTCTAATATCCCTTTCTAGAGAAGGTGACCATATAATTTATCATCCAAAATAATATATCAAGTCCAAAAAGGGGTCACTGTTAAAAATTATAGTGGAACACGGGGTACAAAGTAGGTCTGTCCTGGACAAAATTATCACCCCAAGGTCTGGCCTATATTTGGCAGAGAGATATCCCTTAGGACAGCCTACTTCATCTCAAATCCTTTACGAGGGGAAAGGGAGCCTATAAAGATCCTCCTTCATTTTGCTTTCATTTCAAGGTTAAGTTATTGAATCCAGAATATACATCCAGCACTTATTGCTGAAGACCATTTCTTAAACCCTTGAAGGAGTCAAACTTACGTTCCAATCCTAAACATTCAAGATAAACCTGCGAAAGGCATGAATCAGGCCAGAAAATAAAAACCACAGTGGATTTTCTAACTTATAAATCTCCCCTTCTGCTATTCTAGCTAGGGATTTTCTTATTCCTTGACTAAACGTTAACAACATGATCTAGTACAATAAATTAGTTTTCAAAGAATAGAACTTAAGATGCTAAAGTAAGCTTAGAGATTTGATAGCGGCCAATTCTTTCTAATTCTAAACTCTAACTATATGGCTTAAATTTGAATAAGTAAAAGATTCTCTGCCTCCTATGCATACCACATCAAGTCTACTAAATCCCCTTTCCAACTCTTCTTACTCCACAAACAACTCTGAACATTCTCAAACCCATGCCCTCTACACTCTTTTTGGCCCACACCTCTACTCTACTGCTCAACTCTACTCTAGGTGCCATTCTACTCTTCTCTGTGCACTAATCCAGTCCTCTAGCTGGTCTGCTTTCACAAAATGCACGCTCCTTTCCTTCTAGTGATCAGAGATCTAATTGTGTCCCCTCTTAGCCTCCAAGCACTTCAAAGGCAAGCACCTATTTTTAAAAATGAAAGCGCTAATGTTAGCGTACTTCCTGTGTCAGGTACTCTATACTTCTTAATTTATTTCCTATCACACTTATGTCAAAACCAAATTTAAAGGGCTAAATATAAATAATCCATCCCAGGTCACCAAGTACTAAACAAGAGCTAGCACTTTCACTGCAAGTGTAATCTGTATCCTATTCACTGTTACACAGCTTCCTCATAGACTCTAAGAGTATTTTAGTAAGGGTCAAGGGCTGGCCTGCCTCTTAGCCCCATCTCTTTTGAACAGTTTCTCTCAATACATGCCCTCTTTACCCCATCCTAGGGTTGAATCATGCACTACCAACAATTTACAGCTCTTTAAATCAGTCAGGCCTATAACACACCTCCCCTCAGAGGCTCCTTCTCTCCTGCTTTTCCCACTTCTTTTTAGTTTCTGGCTGGCTCCTCTTCTCTCCTGCTTGAAATTCAAAACTCTCCTCCACTCATTCCTCTTCTCCAGCCCGCCAGCTCCTTCCTCCTTCCTGTATGCAGTTCTCTTCTCCCCTACAGGCTATTGTCAGTAGGGTGACATTCTTGAACTTAGCTTACCCACCCACATCACAGGAACAAACATTTCTCATAGGAACCATCTAGATTTCTATCTGCCTACTGGACAGATGTAAGATTTGAGATGTCAAATTTAACATCCTCAAACTCCACAGGTTTATTTGGAAGAATAAAAGAAAGAAAGAGAAAGAAAGGAAACACCTTGGGCTATTTTTATATAACACAGGCCTGTAATTCAGTGGCTAGAGTGCCAGCCACATACACCAGAGCTGGCGGGTTCAAACCCAGCCTGGGCCTGCCAAAGAACAATGACAACTCCAACCAAAAAATAGCCGGGCATTGTGGTAGGCACCTGCAGTCCCAGCTACTTGGGAAGCTGAGGCAAGAGAATTGCTTAAGCCCAATAGCTTGAGATTGCTGTGAGCTGTGACATCACAGCACTCTACACACAGCAACACAGTGAGACTCTGTCTCAAAAATAAAAAAAAAAAATGTAACAGAGTACAATCAACCATCTTTTCTGATAGACCGTATCTTTTCATCTCTATATAATAAACTTATTAATTAGCACAGTGCCTGGCACGTAATGTTCATTCAATTCTGAAAAGGAAAAATACTTCAAAGTCCTACCCCTCATTTTGAAATCCATGAAATCCAAGGATCAGCTGTCGTTTATTCACCTCTCCAATGCCAAGTTGCTTCTCTCCACTCAAAAGGTTACCAGCAAGTTTAACACTCAATCATCCCAATATTTTTTAAGTTCCATACCAAAACCGTATGTAAACTTCTTAAGGGAAGAGCTGTGTCCTTTTTCCTAATTGCGTAGTCCATAACATACAGTCCCTGAGTTACAAATATCTGATTTACCAACTGCACTTACAAATGGAGGCTATTACAGGTAATAGGTAAATGTACCTGTTCCAATTTATATACAAATTCAACTTTAGAATAAACCTACAGAACCTATCTATCTCATTCATAACCCGGAAATGCCTTTAAAATAAGGTACTATAGCAAAAACCTTTTCATACCTGTCTCGTAACAAAAAAGGTTCTAAGGTAAACATACTACAAATAGTGGGCATTCAACAATAAAATGGTCAACATATTTTATTCAAGATTCGTTTCAAAGGAAAAGAATTCCACAAACCCTTCTTATCATTTAGGAGTCCTATACAGTATGCTTAATACCTCAGAACAAATACTGAAGGCTCATAAGAGACTGTATCAGAAGTGAACTAGACACTTAAACAATGTTTCTTGTCTCACCTGTTAATGTTCCATGGGGGGGGAATAAAAAAAAATAATATATATATATAATATATAAACATCTATTGGAAAATTCCTCAATAACTTCTGGAAAGTCATCTTTTTCTATTGGGTTTATAACTTCATTTAGTTTGGCAGCTCAGGTAAAATCACAATGTGCAAACATTACCTATCATCTACTCTCACAGAAATTCTTTTCAAAATTTGCCTACCCCATCTTATATCCAAATGTATTAACTCCTCTCTGCGGTGAAAATCTTTTCAAAGTTTGCCTACCTAATCTTCCCCAAAAAGGCTTTTCGTAAGTGTCCAGAAAAAAAAAAAAATTTAAGATTAACAACCAAAAAATATATGCATTTTAAACAGCCCAAATTTTATTTTATAAACCAATGACAACTACTAGAAGATGCTTTAGGAAACCTTAGCTAAGCCACATGAACAATCAAGCCTATACAAGTACAGAGAAATCTAAACATGCTTCAGAACTAAAAAACTAAATTGTATGGCCTGACGGCATACAACTTAATTTCTACCCAAAACACACATTTTTCAAAAAGGCTATGGGAGTTATCAATTGACAAAAGCAGAACAAATAGCATGATTAGACAGAAGTCTTAAGTGCTCAATACAAGATAAATATATCAGTTTTAAAGTTTCTGCATCCATTTTAAATAATTAGTGCAGGAGTACGGGGCGGGGGGCGGAAATTAGGATGATTTAATCATACTTTGAAAAGAAAACTCACACTGGAGCTAAAACAAATTTACAGTCCAGAGTATAGGAATCCAAGTTACATGGCAAATTATTAAAAGTAGCACATAGCTATTAATGTCACACCAAGTTCATGCTTAGGATAATAAGAAAATCCTGTTTGCAGCATTAATTACATGTAATCCCAGTTTCCAGGCACATAGTTAGGTCACGCACCAGCAGAGAAAAGAGCAAATGCAGACCAGGTCCATTTCACTGACTCCAGAGACCTGGGGCCTGTCTATACTTTCTATTTAATTCCCAGCCCCTATACCCCTGTGGGAGAAAAGGAGTGGCCCTGGAAGCGACAAAGCACACTGTTGATCCACCAGCTCAGGGTCAGAGCCCTCTGTAGATCTGCTCCACTGTGTTTACTGCCTTGAAAAAAGGGGGATTTGAAATCCCACAACTTCAACAAAGTGGGTAACATCCCAGCTGGAAGCCCTAAGAATCTGGCCTTCTTGCACTGAAAATGAATTGCATTATTCACATGCACAGCACTCCCTTTGCACAATGTTGTGTGATGATGTGCCAGGCCAAGCAAGCACTCATAGTGTCAATATGGTGTTTTAGATAAATCAAAGGAATTCAAATATTTAAAAAGGAAAACTACCAGGAAGGTTTTGGTAATTTGAAGTAGATAACCACTCCCCACCCCAATATGTAAATTATAATACTGAATTTTTATTGAAGCATACTAAATCAAACCAATTACAAAGATACATGTGTCATACCAAGAAAACATTTCAATTATGCTGACAGCCCAAAATGCTTTTCATTTTTCAAAGACAGTTTTTAATGCCATGGGAAAAATGCTCACGACGTTAAAATGAAAAAAGCAAGATACAGTACCATATATGCAGTATGATCTCAACTATGAAATAATTTTCATATTTATACATTGAAAAAAATACTAAAAGAAAATGCACCAAACATTTAACTGCAGTTATCTCTACATAATGGGATAACAAGATACTGAAATTTTAATTTATGGAAATTTTCATTTTCTAAGAAATTGGTATTTATCAATCAGAAAATTAGGAAGAAAATTAAACTCAAATATTAAACTGCTTAAATAAGTACCAGGATGAACAAACTGACTGAGGCATTGCGTCAATGGGGAAAAAAAAAATCTGACAAAATTTTATTGCAGGTTCAAGACAATTTTGCATTATCAATGTTGGAAGCTTTAAGTTCAACCTCCAAACACTTTAGCAGCAAATGTCTAATCTTAATATGCAGGAAATGTCCATTTTTCATCAAAAATTTTAATGCTATCTTAATTGCCTTAATTGTTCTTGTTTTCAGAGGCTGGTCTGAACAAAGGTTATAGTTTAGAAATTCCAACCTTCCCAGATAATTAAAAGAGGGTTCTTTGAAATTTTAAGCAATTAAAAGACTGTTTTGGTGCATTAATCTCTTACATCTTAATTTTCATATTAAGTTTTTTAGACATTTTACTGTTAAATAGCTATCAACAGTTCCGTTATTTCAAGAAGATCCAGACTGCAACATTCAACAACCATTAAGAATGAACTATGTTCCACATGCTGCTAGGCGTGTGAGTTTTTCCAGGAGAAAAAGGATTCTCAAAGATGGATGAATACAAATCCCCCACCAGTCAGTTCTAATTAAACATGTGCAACAGAAAATTGCAAGAGTTTCTTTCATTCTATACTGTCACTTTAAAAATACTTGTGTCAGATGTCAAGACATATTTCTAAAGGTATCTTGATGGAAGAGATGGAAGAATGATAGGAAAGGGACAGAGATAGACCAAACACTAATATTAAATTTCTTCTTAAATATTATCAATTATCTAGGATATTTTATCAGGAAAGATTTGTTCTCACAAAATTTATTAACTTCTCTTCTCTATTACTCTGGCACATGGAGGGCCAAAGAATGTTTTCACAAAAAAAAAAAAAAAAAAAAGCTACAAAAACCTGTGCTCAGACAAGAAAATCCTACTACTGGTTCAGGCTACCTAAAGCCATCATTCCTTTTCTACAGAAAAGATAAAATTTTTATGCTTTGAGTGTGACAAATTAGGAATCTGCCTTACTTTGGTGGTTGGGGGGGGGGGGGGGTGGTTTACAAATTCCAATCCAACTTAATACCCCTGAACCTGATTTCAAATGATTTACGCTTTTCTAACACGGACCTGCATCCAGTTCCTCCAGATCCAACAATCTGTTAAGAAACTTAATGATTTAAGGGAATAAGGATTTCCATGTAGTCCAGAGAAAGACATTATTAGGCAAAAACCGGAGAAGTCAGAAATGGAGCCTAGAACTCCTAAGACAATGTCACCGAACCTGCCTCAATCTGACTGAAACTGTCTAATGTAACCCTATTAGGCCAGAAACTTCTTGAGGTTAGTTTATTAGTTTTTTTATCCCCTGACCCTACAGCTAGCCTCTCCGATAGAGTGCTAAGTAAATGCACGGCAATAGGAAAGGCTACAGCACCACAATGAATACTTTATTTTTAAACAACCATACCTTCTCCACAATTAACTACAGAAAACAATTCGAAACACCAGATCCACAAAGAAAAAGTTTAAACCAAAAAAGCCTCAGCCTTCAACATTAAGAAGCTGTCTTTAACTCAAAAACTACTTAAGTTAGGGCAGTGACTGTGGCTCAAAGGAGTAGGGCGCCAGCCCCATATGCTGGAGGTGGTGGGTTCAAACCCAGCCCCACCCAAAAACTGCAAAAAAAAAAAAAAAAGTACTTAAATTTAAAAAAAAAAAAAAAATCCTTTACTTACTTGGTTTTTTGGCTGTTTCTTGAAATTCTATTAAAGGTAAGATGCCTAACTTCAGCACTTATAGCTAGCAAATGCAGTAGCCCACTGTCTTTAAACTTGTTTTAAAAATGAAGGACTTAAAACTGGGACGATTAACTCAAAGCCAAATGCCAATGACAGTAATGGTTCCCACCAGTGCCAATGACAGTAATGGTTGACACCAGATCCTGCATACTAAATAGAGACCCTTGGGTCCGAAATGGTACATAAATTTTCAGAGAGACAACCCAGGCCCAGCGGAGTTAACTCCAAGCTCTGCAATTAAGAATGTCATTCAAATTACTCTGAAACTAAACTAAGTGTCTGTTTTTTGTGGAACAGTCTAAATCAAGGTCAGCACCCCACAAAGGCCATCCATGAGATGGTGTAAGAGTGAGGCTCAGTCATTAAGTTTGCCTTGGATGCAGCTCCGCCTCCCCAGAACACACCCTCCTTTCTCACTCTGGACCCTTTTCCGGACAGGGGAATCCCCATTGTGATAAAAATTCGGAATGAGGAGCCCAGATTTCAATCTGAGGCTTTCCAGACACAGCATTAGTGTGAGCAAGTCAACTGTCTCTTTGTCCAGTCAGAAGAAAGAGAACACCAACTTCACTAGTTCGTCAACATGAAAGGTCAAGATTTTAGCCAGTAATAATTAAGTAGTTAACAATAAAATTTTAAATTCCCTCCTCCAGAGTGTTATCTGCAATTTAAAATGCCTCCTTTCCTAAATAGGGAGGCAAAAAGTATCACAGCAGGGAAAAGCGTGAGATCCTGGGCTCCGGCTCTGTTTTTGTAGTAACATCACCCAGGGGCAAAGAGGGCACTCACGGGACCTAGAACCAACCCACAATCCTTTTCTCAAGGCAAAGAATACTTGCTCAGGGTCATGTTAGGATGGGTAATTTGCTTAGGTTGCCATTTAATTTTGCCTTAAAATTAAAATACATCTCCTTTCACAAAGGAGACGGACTTGAAAGGTCAAGTATGTTGCCCACGGTTATAAATGTAACACAGCCCATATACTAGGGATACAGCATGTCACAAACCATTGATCTTCAAAGTCTATTTATCCAGATTCACCTCTGGAGCAGGGGGTGGAGGGCAACACCCCAGAAAGAGATACAAAATTCATATTTTTTCTCTTTTTTTGAGACAAGAGTCTCACTCTATCCCTCCAGCTCAAGTTATCTGTCATATTGTCTACCTACCTCACAGCAACCTCAAACTCCTGGGCTCAAGCAATCCTCCTGCCTCAGCCTTCCTCACCATCCAAACAGCTGAGACAAGTGCCAGCCACAACACCTGGCTAGTTTTTCTATTTTTAGTAGAGACAGGCATCTTGCTCTTGCTCAGGCTGGTCTTGAACTCCCGAGCTAAAGCATTTCTCCAGCCTCACCTCCAAAAGTGCTGGGATTACAGGTGTGAGCCATTGCACCTAGCCAAAATTCATGTACTTTCTGATGAACTTCACAAAGAAAAGCCTGAAGATCTTTCTCACACAAATCCCTAAGCCCTACCAAGAGGGGGATGGGGGAGGTGGTAGTGGAGAAAAACCCTAAATCAACAAGTATTGAGGAGACAGTTATTTAAAATGCATTCTGGGCTTGGCACCTGTGGCTCAACGGCCTAAGGCGCCAGCCACGTACACCTGAGCTGGCAGGTTCAAATCCAGCCTGGGCCTGCCGAAATAACAATGACAGCTGCAACCAAAAAAAAAAAAATTGGCCAGGCATTGTGGTGGGCGCCTATAGTCCCAGCTACTTGGGAGGCAGAGGCAGGAGACTCACTTGAGCCCAAGAATTGGAGGTTGCTGTAAGCTGTGATACCACAGCACTCTATCCAGCTTGAGGCTCTGTCTCAAAAAAAAAAAAAAAAAAAATGCATTCTGGAACCAGAGACAGCTGGAATATCTACTCTACCACTTACTAACCTTTCCGTCGTAGCCAAACAAGCCTTTCTTCATCACTAAAGTGGCTAACAACCTAGTGTAAGTGTGAAGATTAAATGAGAACCTCCTAGCATGAGGAGTCAACACTGAAAGAGTAGCTCTAATGCCATTATCACCATAAGGCCCATTTGTTCTAATATGAGTTTACTTTATAGCACCACACTAGGTGTACAGCTTACATTCCCTAATTATGGTCACCTAGGATGGTAATCCTCAATTTGTTTTGGAGGTTCTGGGTTCCCACCATGTTGCATTCACTCACTTAACACACCCATGTATTAATCCCCATGGAAAGCTGAGAACACACGTATAACAGCTTCATTGCTAGCTTGTCACAAGGGCTATAACTCAGAAAACTGGAGACAACATGGAGACAAATCAAGTAGGGCAACAGATACACAGTTCAGGGAGGCTAAGGAGAACCAGAGACTTGAAGGAAAGCTGTGTCACAGAAGTGAGGTCTCTATCAATCTCAAAGGATGGACAACAGGTAGCAGGGGAGGGGAGCAGTCAAAGAACATGTAAGGTATTCAAAGGCTTAGACAGCATTACTATAACATATGCCTGTAGTTGAGACCAGATCACAAGGGCCTTGCAATGCCATCCTGAATTCAGACTTCACAGTGACAGAAAAAAAAAAAAAAAAAACAGTGAAGAAGATCAAAAAATCAGTCAGTCCAATGGTCTGAAGACAGACAAGACTAGCACCGTCGATATCTTGAGACTGGGAACCAAGAACTGACAGGAGACTTGCCCAAGAGCCCAGGCTTACAACCTCCAGATGGCCTGCCCTGAACCAGGATTCACTGTGAAATGACCCTTTCTTCCCGAGTATTTTACACATCCCACATCTTAGCATTAAAAGAAATTACTCTTGGAGGCGGTGCCTATGGTTCAAAGGAGTAGAGCACCAGCCCCATATGCCAGAGGTGGTGGGTTCAAACCCCGGCCAAAAACTGCAGAAAAACGAAATTATTCAAATACATGTTTGCCTCCACAGAAAAAGAAGAACTCTATGTTCACTTTATGCACTTCCAGAGAGGACAAACAATCTGTCACAGCACAATCTGCAGAATGGCTAATGGAGGAAGAAACCACTATTTGTTGCTACTGGGGTAGAATGATGCGTCCAATCTGAAACTTCACCTGTGACAGATGCCCACAGGACACCATGGGAGATGTGCACCAGAAGACATTGAGACAGGTTTGTGTGTCAAGAGAGATGGTCTAAACAAGTAGTACAGAAGGCAGTGTGAGGGCCCAAAGCCTAGGTAACCTGGAGCAATTGAAGAAAGGTCAGGGAGACTGAATTGGCCACAGAACAGAAGCCAAGAAAAAAAGAAGATGGAAAAGGAGGGATGAAAAGAAGGCTCATAAGAATGGGCACCTGTGGCTCATCGAGTAGGGCACCAGCTCCATATACCAAAGGTGGCTAGTTCAAACCTGGCCTCAGCCCAAGTGCAAAACAGAAAAATAGCTGGGTGTAGTGGCGGGCACCTGTAGTCCCAGCTACTTCAGAGGCTGAGACCAGAGAATCGCATAAGCCCAGGAGTTGGAGGTTGCTGTGAGCTGTGTGATGCCACGGCCCTCTACCAAGGGTGATAAAGTGAGACTCTGTCTCTACAAAAAAAAAAGAATGGGAGGCGAAGAACCACAAAGTGGTCCAGATCATGTTGGTCTATCTGAAGTAATCTGTTTACATAAAAAACAAGTTGCCAGTTATTAATTCAGCTCTCAGAAAATTTACAATAGTGTTCTTACTTTAAGACATGAAATAACAAGGCAAAGAAGAAAATCAATTTAGTACATGCTTATGCATCTCTCTGGGAGTCTAACTGCCAGAAGACTAGATCCCATGCTACACAGAAAACAAGCAGCATGTTGCAGGTAAGTGTTAACTTCATTAGTCGTTTAAGCCCTGCTAACAATTAATTAAAGCAGTTCTGATTACAACTGTTTATAGAATCCTACCAAACCAGGCTCCAAGGCTGATGAAAATATTGATCACAGATTGCCACACCTTGCCTACATGAAATGCTCTACAGTCTCTGCTATTTTTCTTCAAATAAAGAGCACATTTTAGGTTATCTGTGAGCGTGCTGGGTGGGGGCAGTGGCAGGCATGTGTTTAGGAGCTAATAAAGAAAAACTATAGGGGAACACTGTAAAAAAAATTTGAGAAAAAAATTTGAGTTTGCATTAACTAAAAACTCAAATTTGCCTCAATATACCAGTTATTTCCCCATTATCTACTTAGACTCCAAAAACTTCCAGGAATTTAACTTCTCCCTCCAATATAGAGCTCCAAAAATTTCAATTTGACCTCTCTTATACGTCAGAATTTGGCTAAGCAATTATATGCAAAGGTGAATCCTGGCTCTGTATTTACCCTAACCATGTTTCCAAATACATTTTAGAAGATTACTGTAATTTTTTTTTTTTTTTTGAGACAGTCTCAGTATGTCACCCTCAGTAGAGTGCCTTGGCGTCACAGCAACCACAAACTCTTGGGCTAAAGTGCGTCACAGCTCACAGCAACCACAAACTCTTGGGCTAAAGTGATTCTCTGGCCTCAGCCTCCCAAGTAGCTGGGACTTCAAGCACCCACCACAACGCCCAGCTATATTGTTGTTATTGTCATTGTTATTTAGTAGGCCTGGGCTGGGTTCAACACACCAGCCCTGGTGTATGTGACCGGTACCCTAACCACTGAGCAATGGACGCCAAGCCACTGTGATAGCTTTCATTTCGGTTTATAGACTATTCAACAAATTAGATGGACACTCAGTTGAAGTCATCAATGTACATTACTATTTACTTAACAATGCCCTTCATTCAAATTACTTCCATCAAATTAGACTAAAAATGTCCTCAATATAATAGCACAAAATTCAGTCTAATTTAAACTTCTGTAGTTCTTTCAAGGGGGCCTTATTACTTATTCACGACAGCAGTTTCCAACATGACTCAAAGTCGTGAGTCATAAAAATAAGAAGAGTCTCCAAGATATACTCTGTGTGTGTATATATTATACATTATAAAATTATTGAAAGGAAAGATTATTTTTCTACATGTTGAGTTTTATATTAAGGCCTTTTAAATCCCTCACAAATTAAACTTAAGTCAAAATTTATATAGTCCCTTCCTGTATCATCACTAAAACTCCCATAACTTTAGAAAAATAATAAATCACAAGTGGAACAGATTTAATCTGAGAAAATGTGATGGGAGTTGGAGGGCAGCTTTTCAAGGAAAGTTTTACTGTTACTACTACTACTACATTAAGATAACAAGCATGGCTTTTATGTTTCTTCAAATTATCTTCTAAAGAACAGTAGTATATATAAAAAAGAAAAACAGTGTAATACCAAAATAAGATCCATTAAGAGAAGTAGGGAATCACAAATCCACTTGATAGTAAAGAAAATTACATAAAATACTGAGCACAAAAACTAATCCGACAAACTATGTATACCTCTATAATAACTGATTCCAAACATAAAGTCAAAAGATGTCAAACTCTCTAATTCAATAAGAACAGATCAAGCTCAGTTTTACCTGAGTTGCAAAAGGTCTGATAGCGGCTTGGCGTCTGTGGCTCAGTGGGCTAAGGCGCGAGCCACATACACCTGAGCTGGCGGGTTCGAATCCAGCCTGGGCCTGCCAAACAAATACAATAATGACGGCTGCAACCAAAAAACAGTCGGGCGTTGTGGCGGGCACCTGTAGTCCCAGCTACTTGGGAGGCAGAGGCAAGAAACTCGCTTGAGCCCAGGAATTGGAGGTTGCTGTGAGCTGTGATGCTACAGCACTCTATCCAGGGTGGCAGCTTGAGGCTCTGTCTCAAAAAAAAAAAAAAAAAAAAACTTCTGATAGCGTTAACTCTTCCACTATTAGAAGTAACATGCAGTCTTAAGTACTGCATCCATACAACATGGACTTTTCTTATTGTTTTGTTTTACCCTTGCCATAAACAAAAACTCAAAACTGGAGGCTGAGAAACAAAAAACACTTTCCAACTCTGTGTTCTAATTGGGGTTTTAGGGAAGAATCAAGGTTTGCCAGAGAGAACAAGACTTTCAACGGGCATTAAAGTTTCAATAACATAGAAGCCCTTTATATGTATGTACACATGTGTGTTGCATATCCATCCCACTATTTCTTATTACCAGGTTACTACTTTGTTTTAGACCATCTACACTATGGGCCAGAAATGTTAACTTTTAACAAAACTCATGACCTACACACTAAGTTACTCCTACCTGCTTAGCCATCTGCATTTCTATCAAGTATTATTATTTTGTTAGGTTTTTTTTAAATAGCAGTATTAAAAGCTGTCACACAAAAAGTATGCTCCACTTGGAAGTCTGTTATACACAGCAACATGCAACAGACTTACTGACTACATCCCCAGGCCTCTCCAGTAATACTAAAACTCCTGAGCCAAAAATGCCGTTTTGTAACAGGACTGGCCCAGGGAGATGGGTGACGGGCCTGTCCACTGGCTGCATTTCTGATGATCCTGAACTACCAAAGGACCTGAGGAACTGTAGGACAGCAGGCAAAAGGAAATTGAATTTATCTGTCTCTTCCCACTTGGGCTGTCAACTTTTCACCCTCTACATGCACATTAGATTAAGGTACATGTCAAAGGGAGTTGCCAGTTCCCTTGAGAACCCACCCCACAAGTACCTGCCTTATTTGCTGTCATGGACCAGACTCCATTTAGAAATGTAATCGAATTTTTAAGACACAAGAAATCCCTCTTTGACTCAGAAGAAAACATGTACAGCAAAACAGTGTGAAGCAATAAATTCTAATCAATTTTATAGAAAAAGTCTGTCACTGTAACACCAGTAAACTCAAACTAACTTTCCAAAAACATTTTGAACATGGGCTAGCTGACAGTCAAAAATTGCCCATGTAAGTCCTTAGCTTACATTCTATTTAACATTGTAGAGTAAGAGTTTACTGTAATAGACAAAAAACAGACAATATATCTGGACCTAAATCTAAACATGAAAACAGGCACACTCCTAACCATTTTTCCAAAGAAATATGTTTAAACGGCTTTACCATGCAGAGCTATGGCTTCCCGGAAGGGTTGCAAATCAGTCTCTACAGATGAGCTAGTTTCCGTTGAAGTAGCTCGGTTAGGGGACACTACAGTCAGTCTTGGGGGAGCTCTAGAGTTTCGTGGTGGAGGAACTTTTCCACACAGGAAGCTGATCAAATCTTCTCTACGAATAGTTCTTCTGCGTTTTTTAACCCAAGCCAACACATCCTTATTGCGTCGCTGATAGCCAATCTGAATTCCAATATCAAAACTTCGCTGATGGGTATCCACGCTTTCTATTAGAAATAAAAAGAAAAAGATATGTGATGATCATTAGAACCATGCTGTATTCACTTCTAAAGAAAACCATTTTACAAGTTAACCTAAATGAGTATCACTGAATATCCAAGACCATCAGTAATCTATTAAACTAAAATTATTTCAGTCAGGGCAGAAACATTATACATGACATTTAAACAAAAGGGTCTAAATTCAGTGTTTATTCTTCATACAGTCTAGAGCAGTGGTTCTCAACCTTCCTAAGGCCTAATTTAGTTTAATACTGAGGACAGTTAAATTATTAACCAGAATGACATACTAATAGTACGTGTCTACCCTGAAACAGGTACTACTGTCCCCTTACTGCAAATTAGGAAAATAACAAACTGGAGCCTTGAATAACTATCAAGGCTACAGAATATATGGTAGAATTTTACTCTACAGCCTGGAAACCCTTTAACCCCTCAACTCTAGTGATCTCTTCCAAGTAACTATTCAAGAATTCTAAGTAAGGGCGGCACCTGTGGCTCAGTCAGTAAGGCGCCGGCCCCATATACCAAGGGTGATGGGTTCAAACCCGGCCCCAGCCGAACTGCAACAAAAAAATAGCCAGGCATTGTGGTGGGCGCCTGTGGTTCCAGCTACTCGGGAGGCTGAGGCAAGAGAATCGCCTAAGCCCAGGAGTTGGAGGTTGCTGTAAACTGTGCAACACCACGGCACTTTACCAGGGGCGATAAAGTGAGACTCTGTCTCTATGGAAAAAAAAAAAAGAAAGAAAAAGAAGTCTAAGTAAAAGCATCACAACATTTTAACAGATGTCTAAATCTTGCACATAACTCACACCATGCTCACCTGCATTTTTACCATGTCATTTCAGGGATGCATTCCTACTGACAGGTTCAGGACCAAGAATAAGGAACATACTGAAGGTAGCAGCAAACATTTTATTAATAGTAAGGGAAAATTAATTCTGATTGATTACTTAATGTTAAAACCAAACAGCAAGATGTAAACAAAATGCTTCATTCATTTCCACTTTCAGTTCCCAACAACTTTCTGTTAACTTGTAACTATTCTCCCAGACTGCACTCCCTGTATATACTGAACCTGAGTGTTCAGTACAATGACCCCTATGTTGTTTTACCTAGTTGAAAAGATATGTGAAAATTTAAGTCACTGCATTTTTAGTTGAACTGCTGTGCCAGCTGAAAATTACTAGTACATCTTTATCAACATTAAAGAAGATGGTAAAGATTCCTCAACATTTTGTAAAAGCAACAATACTTCTCTAACAAAGATGTATTCCCTATGACATTACCTGGCTTTAATTCCTGATCTGCTCCATCTAAAGCAGACTCTGAAAGGAAGTGCAACAGTAAAAACAATGCAGCACTGTATCCCAGAACAAGAGACAAATTATCCAGATGTTAGATTATCCTAAACTAAGTGAATGTGTGTTTAAAAAAGAGGGCAAAGGGCAGCAGCACAAGCAGAATATTGTAAGAACCCCTACTCCTTAGCAGATGACCAGTCTTTACTGGTAAGATTAAAAAAATGGAGATGTTGTCATCGGAAGGTCTTTTCTCTTAGAAATACTTTGAAATGCAAAGGACTAGGACTAGAATTCAACATCCATTTAAAAACTTGCCATATGCCAGGGGCAGCACCTGTGTGCCTCATTGAGTAGGACGCCAGCCTCATATACCGAAGGTGGTAGGTTTGAACCCAGCCCCGGCCAAATTGCAACAGAAAAATAGGCGGGCACTGTGGTGGGCGCCTGTAGTCCCAACTACTCGGGGAGGCTGAGGCAAGAGAATCGCCTAAGCCCAGGAGTTGGAGGTTGCCGTTGACCTGTGACACCACAGCACTCTACCGATGGCAATAAAGTGAGACTATCTCTAAAAAAGAAAAAAAAATTGCCATATGCCATAAATTACATTCACATACTCTCATTTAAACTTCACCACAGGCTTGGCGCCTATGGCTCAACGGGCTAAGGTGCCAGCCACGTACACCTGAGCTGGTGGGTTCAAATCCAGCCAGGGTCTGCCCAACAACAATGATGGCTGCAACCAAAAAATGGCCAGGCGTTGTGTTGGGTGCCTGTAGTCCCAGTACTTGGGAGGCAGAGGCAGGAGCCTCGCTTGAGCCCAGGAATTGGAGGTTGCTGTGAGCTGTGATGTCACAGCACTCTACCCAGGATGACAGCTTGAGGCGCTGTCTCAAAAAAATAAATAAATAAATAAACTTCACCACAACTTACACAAAGCAGAATCTAATTTTACAGGTAGAAAAAGCAGCCTGGGAGTGAATTAATTTCTCTAGTGTCTCACTATTAGAAAAACGACCACGACGTGAATTAAATAACCTTCTGATTTCTCATTTTCATCATAAATGGTGCAAGCATGAACTCCATTTTAAATGTAAATGGCATTCAAGGAAACAATACAGAACCTTTCCCATTTCTTTGGGAAAAGACTCAGATGAAACCAACCTTATAGAGATGGACATAAAGTGACCTTGTAATAGTGTATCTAAATCTTAAAAAACTAGAGGCATTATTAAGGGAAATCAAGTCAACTACTAAGCCCAGTTGCATGGGACTACAGAAAGAGGATAAATATAAAAATGTCTGAACCCAGGCAGCACTTGTAGCTCAGTAGGTAGGGCGCCAGCCACATACACCGAGGCTGGAGGGGGGTTCAAGCCCAGCCCAGGCCAGCTAAAATCAATAATGACAACTGCAACAAAAAACATAGCCGGGGCTCGGCGCCTGTGGCTAAACGGGCTAAGGCACCAGCCACATACACCTGAGCTGGCGGGTTCAAATCCAACTCAGGCCCGCTAAACAACGATGAGGGCTGCAACCAAAAAATGGCCAGGCGTTGTGGCAGGCGCCTGTAATACCAGCTACTTGGGAGGTGGAGGCAGGAGACTCACTTGAGCCCAGGAATTGGAGGTTGCTATGAGCTGTGATGCCAGGGCCTTCTATCCAGGGTGACAGCTTGAGGCTCTGTCTCAAAAAAAAAAAAAAAAAAAACATAGCCGGGCTTTGTGGCAGGAGCCTGTAGTCCGAGCTATTTGGGAGGCCAGGCAAGATAATCACTTAAGCCCAAGAGTTTGAGGTTGCTGTGAGCTGTGATACTACAGCACTCTACCCAGGGCAACGTAGTGAGTGAGACTGTCTCAAATAAACAAAAAAAAGGTCTGAACCCAAAAGCAATCACATTTTTGTAAACCTGTCCTATCTAAAAGAACTATTAAAACACAAACAGAATGAACAATTTTTTTTTTTTTTTTTTTTTTTTTGAGAGAGTCTCACTCTCACCCTGGGTATAGTGCCATGGTGTCATAGCTCACAGCAACCTCAAACTCTTGGGCTCAAGAGAGCCTCTTGCCTCAGCCTCCTGAGTAGCTGAGAATACAGGAACCCTCCACAATGCCCAGCTCGTTTTTCTATTTTTAGTAGAGACAAGGTCTCACTTGTGCTCAGACTGGTCTCAAACTCCTGAGCTCAAACAATCCACCTGCCCCAGTCTCCTAGCATGAGCCACCATACCCTGCCAAGAAATTTTATTTTTTAAACACCAAACAGAGGTAAGAACAGAAATGAAGAAACAGGGCGGTGCCTATGGCTCATCCAATAGGGCGCCGGTCCCATATACCAAAGGTGGCGGGTTCAAACCTGGCCTCTGCTGAACTGCAAAACAGAAAAACAGCCGGGCGTCATGGCGGGCACTTATAGTCCTCCCAAGTATTGGGAGGCTGAGGCAAGAGAATCACCTAAGCCCAGGAGTTGGAGATTACTGTGAGCTGTGTGATGCCACAGCACTCTACCGAGGGCAAAAAAGTGAGACTCTGTCTCTACAAAAAAAAAAAAAAAAGAAAAGAAAGAAATGAAGAAACAGAGGAAAAAATATCTGAAGCTTAAAAGGGATATAAGAAACAAGTCTGAAGCAAACTTGGAGAGTGCAAAGAAAGACGAAGCAAACATGTAAACATACACCTGACAAACCAGACAGCAAAGAGGAGCAACTTAATCTGATACAAAACTCAAAAGCCAAATGGAAGGGGCCATGTAAGGTAGTTTTAAAAAACTGACTATTAGCTCGGCACTATGGCTCAGTGGGCTAAGGCGCCAGCCACGTACACCTGAGCTGGCAGGTTCGAATCCAGCCCGGGCCCGCCAAACAACAATGACGGCTGCAACCAAAAAAATGACCGGGTGTTGTGGCGGGCGCTTGTGGTCCCAGCTGCTTGGGAGGCGGAGGCAGGAGACTCGCTTGAGCCCAGGAATTGGAGGTTGCTGTGAGCTGTGATGCCACAGCACTCTACCCAGGGTGACAGCTTGAGGTTCTGTCTCAAAAAAAAAAAAAAAACTGACTACCCTGGGAATAAAGAGCGCCAATCAAGTTTTGAGTTGTTTTGACTAAGGACTCTGACATTTTCAGAGCAGATTTGAACCCTGGCTTGGCTTAGGCTGGCCTCAAACTCCTGAGCTCAAGCAATTTGACTGCCTTGGCCTCCCAGAATGCTAGGATTACAGGCGTGAGCCACCACGCCTGGCTGAGGAGGGTTTATTTTCAACTGTTTCAAAGTCTTAAACATAGGGGCTCTGTAAATATTTAGCATCTATCTGAGACTTCATATTTAGGGATGTAACTGAGATTGGATTAACTGGGGAGTAAAGTAATTGGACTTGGCTTTCATGACTAAACCAAGTTATGTCCACTAGTGCAAAAACATGGACCTTACGATCCCAAACGTTGGTGTGCCTCCACCTAATGGAGTGTAAGGGTATATGACACAAGTGTGTGTAGGTTAAAACTACAACAGGACCTTACCTAACACAACCATTGTAACCTAATCACTAGTACCCTCATGTTAATCTGAAATTTAAAAAAAAAACCTCAAATCTTGTATTTTATTTTTTCCTCCTGTACTTTCTAGTCTAAGTCAGTGTTTACATAATACTTGATTTTTAGTGTGCTCTTAGTTGGTTCTGGTGTAGGGACTTGGTCATAATTCTTGAGATGAAATAATTGGTCAGTTGAATAGTTTTTTAAAGAGGTTCCCAAGTTGGTACATAACTGTCCTACATCTAAACCAGGGCATTATTGAATATTAAGTTTTTCAGGGTTCATTATTGAATATTAAGTTTTTAGGGTTTTAGTTTAAATTCATTATTAAATATTAAGTTTTTTAGGGTTTAAGTTTCAGGGTTCATTATTGAATATTAAGTTTTTCAGTATTCATTATTGAATATTAAGTTTAGGGTTTTAACTCTAGAAATAGCCAGGCATTGTGGTGGGCGCCTGTAGTTCCAGCTACTTGGGAAGCTGAACAGTTCAGGATCACTTAAGCCCAAGAGTTTGAGGTTGCTGTGAGCTATGACACCAGAGTACTCCACCCCAGGGCAACTGAGTGAGACTGTTTCCAAAAAAAAAATAAAAAAGAAAAGAAATGAAACTCGTTTCCTCTTACCTTGACCTGAATAGGGGAGAACTACACGTTTACTGGAGAATCTTAAGCACGACTAGACTACAGTTTAATATAAACCCAGGACAGTTTAGTGTCCAATGGATAATCTCTCCCACATGCACACACAAGCAAGGACGCCTCCTAAAGTCTCTCAGCCAAACACTTTGAACACATCTGAACACTGACAACTAGACAATTTCGACAAGTGTGGACTTGTGGAAAGCAGAGCGCAGCAACTGTGGGGCAGTCTTATCCAACATAGTTTTATCAAAACTAAAGCCACTATTTATTTTTTTGTTTACTGACAATTTTTGTTTATTGAAAATCATAGATGTTTTTAATCCTACCAATTATTTTTCCATATAAGAGCAAAATTCAAATAGTACAAATGTTTAACATCTTGGTATAAAATTATAGAAAAAATACCCAACCCAACTGAAAAGTAAAAAAAAAAAAAAAAATTATTATTATATATATATTTTGTAGAGATAAAGTCTCATTTTGTCACCCTCGGTAGAGTACTGCGACATCACAGCTCACAGCAACTTCCAACTCCTGGGCTTAGGCAATTCTCTTGCTTCAGCTTCCGGAGTAGCTGGGACTACAGGCGCCCCCCACACCACACGGCTATTTTTTGGTTGCAGTTTGACCGGGGCCGGGTTTGAACCCACCACCCTCAGTATATTGGGCCAGCATCCTACCCACTGACCCACAGGTGCCGCCTAGTAAAAATAATTGAATAACACTGTGCATAATCATTTTCTACTCAAATGACCATCCATGGTGATTGTTTATTTTCCCTTTGTTGACACTTTTAGAAAAGATAACCCTGCATTAGAGCACCAAAAAGTTTTTCCTTCTTTTTTATTTACAAATACTATTCTCTTAAGGCAGACAACTGAATAAAGCCACTATTCAAAAGGGCCATCCATATGCTTGAAGGTTAGGCCCCAAGGGCATTAACATGTCCACCTAACCTTTAATCACAACTTATTCATTTCCTTATTCAATAAACAAGCTGATTCACACAACAGTCACACAGACACCCCATGGTTCACACTTTTTAAAAAATGTTTTTATGACCAAGCACAGTGGCTCACACCTGTAATCCTAGCACTCTAGTAGTCCAAGGTGGGTGGACTGCCTGAGCTCACAGATTCAAGACCAGCCTAAGCCAGAGTGTGAACTCTTGTCTTTAAAACTAGCCAGGCACTGGCCTGGCGCCTATGGCTCAACAGGCTAAGGCACCAGTCACATACACCTGAGCTGGTTAAGTTCGAATCCAGCCCCACCCCACCAAACAATAACGGCTCCAACCAAAAAAAAAAAAAAAAAAAATGGCCAGGCATTGTGGCAGGCGCCTGTAGTCCCAGCTACTTAGGAGGCGGAGGCAAGAGACTCGCTTGAGCCCAGAAATTGGAGGTTGCTATGAGCTGTGATGCCGCAGCACTCTATCCAGGGTGACAGCTTAAGGCTCTGTCTCAAAAAAAAAAAAACTAGCCAGGCAGGCACCGATAGTCCCAGCTATTTGTGATGCTGAAGCAAGAGAATCACCTGAACCCAAGAGTTTAAAGGATGCTGTGAGCTAAGATGCCCCAGCATTCTACACTCTACCAAGGGTGACAAAGTGAGATTGTCTCCAAAAAAAAAGTAAAGTAGGGAGGGCATGGTGGCTCACACCTGTAATCCCAGCACTATAAAAGGCCAAGGCAGGTGGATTGCCTGAGCTCACAAGGTTGAGACCAGCCTGAGGCAGAACAACACCCCATCTCTAAAAATAGCCAGGCGTTGTGGTGGATGCTGTTAGTCCCAGCTACTTGGGAGGCTGAGGCAAAAGAATCACTTAAGCCCAAGAGTTTGAGGCTGCTGTGAGCTATGACACCATAGCGCTCAACACCAGGGTGACAAAGTGAGACTCTGACTTCAAAAAGAAAAAGTTTTTATGTAAGCATCTGAAATTGAATTTAAGAGATTTTAGAAGTCTAATCCTTTCACAACTGTAAAAGGGTTGGAGGGGTCAGGGTAGAACACGGCAAACAATCACACTGATTCCAAAGTGAAAAAACCAAATGCACAATTTTCTTGCATAATAGACAAAATTAAAGAGTACACTATTTGCAGCTTTGTTAGCCAGAGTACAAGTCTCAATTCATAAACAAGAAACTGAAGTTCAAAGAGCCTTATGTCCAAAGCGGGGTAAGTGGCTGAGTTCCTTCTACCATCTACCTTCTTCCTCAATAAAAGAGAAGCCATAGCTCATCCTCCTTGGAAAACCTATAAACCCTAAAGAGCATACTGCTAGATAAAAGCAACATTTCTAAGCTTGGGAACATAAAATATTTGAACTTAAGAATTAAATTTACACTAATCAACCAGTCTACCACAGGAAAAAAAGACCCAATGTTTAAGAACATAAAGATCTGTGTGACAGCCAAAATAATAGCTTTCCAATTGTTTTGAGAAAATAATACCAATAGAATTTTGCAGCAGTTTTCAAAAATAAGCACTACCTTCTTAGCTAGTTATGTATTTACTTAATCTTCACCTAGTATACAGAACAAAGGACAGGAACCAGGTGAAAATGATAGCAGCTGCCTTCCTGGCATCCAATCCTTGTCCTCTGCTTCATAATGGCACTCCAAGTTTTTGTTTGGATAGCCAACCACCCTGAGGGAGGCTCCCTCCACATTTGCTCAAGGGGTGGAACTTGGGGGCTTAGTCTCAATCTGCATATAACTCTATACCTGGTTTATTATTGGTTCTGGGTAAGCAAGTGACCAAATTTTGGCAAGGAGACAGAAGTCATTTCAGGCTCTTGTAGGCTTTAGAGTGGCCCGAAGATGTGCGCTACAAGCTACTCTGCCAACATAAGGAAACCAGCCTGAAGACAAAGTGGAACTCACATAGGAGGGGAGAGGGAGAGATCTGCAGATAAGACTAAGGCAACGAAGTCAGAGACCTCAAGTCAGAGAGGGGCCAATCCATGCTGTGGAAGCCAGTCTAACTTGTTTTCTAACACTTCCAACCAAAATATTCTTTCACAGAAAAGTTATACATAAAAAGGCCTTGTCTTCTATAAAAAATTTAGACAATCCACAAATGAAATTACAAAGCTACTGCTTCTTACAATTAAAGCTAAATAAAATTTAAGACTTGTTCTTTCCTTTTTTTCTTTTCTTTTCTTTTTTTGGTAAGGTAGAGTCCCACTATTGCCCTGGAATTGAATACCATGGCATCATAGCTCACAGCAACCTCAAACTCCTGGGCTCAAGGGATCCTCTTGCCTGAGCCCCCCCCCCCCCCAAGTAGCTGGGACTGCAGGTGCCTACCACCACAACACCCTGCTATTTTTTTCCATTACTAGTAGAGATGGGGTCTTGCTCTTACTCAGGCTGGTCTCAAACTCCTGAGCTCAAGCTATCTTCCCACCTCAGCCTCCCAAAGTTCTAGGATTACAGGCATGAGTTCAGCATTTCCAATTGTAATCCACACTAAACAATTCTGGAGAGACTCAAAACTCACTGATAACTTTTTTCAGCAAAGTGAATAGAAAATCAGCTCCCTCTGTCTCCAGGTAAAATATACTTTCTCTGTACTCCCAGCTACTTGGGAGGCTGAGGTAAGAGAATCGCCTAAGCCTAGGAGTTGGAGGTTGCTGTGAGCTGTGACACCATAGCACTTACTCAGGGTGACATAGTGAGACTCTGTCTCAAAAAAAAAATAAGGGGCAGCACCTGTGGCTCAAAGGAGTAAGGCACTGGCCCCATATGCCGGAGGTGGTGGGTTCAAACCCAGCCTCGGCCAAAAACTGCAAAAAAAAATAAGGATTTTAAGGGCATCATACTGTTTTTCTTATCTACCAATTTACCTGTTTTAGGGAAAGATAATGAACAAGGAATTACAAATCACAGTTTCTTCCGAAACAAGAAAAACTTGAAAACCAAGACTTATTACTAGAATTAATACAATTATTGCCCATCACCTTAAGCACTGCCCACAATGAGGAACTTCCAAAAAATATTTAAAAGCTTGACCAATACAATCAACACTTGAGCACTCACTATATGCTAGGCACAGAACTAGGAGCTTATACTACCATTTGTGGGTAGTTACCCACATCTACTGTTAAGAAAACCAAACAGCAGCTTGGCGCCTGTGGCTCAATGGGCTAAGGCGCCAGCCACGTACACCTGAGCTGGTGGGTTCGAATCCAGCCCGGGACCGCCAAATAACAATGACGGCTGCAACCAAAAAATGGCTGGGCGTTGTGGTGGGTGCCTGTAGTCCCAGCTACTTGGGAGGCAGAGGCAGGAGACTCGCTTGAGCCCAGAAATTGGAGGTTGCTGTGAGCTGTGATGCCACAGCACTCTATACAGGGGTGACAGCTTGAGGCTCTGTCTCAAAAAAAAAAAAGAAAACCAAAGAGCACAATGGTGAAATACCTAGCTCTGGTACCTATCCCCAGGAGTATCTGCTAATTAACGGAGCCAACAACTGAACTCAGTCTAGCAGGAGACTCCACAAGTCATAATGATGCCAGCCCTTGGCAAATACTGCTAGACCACAGACACCCAGGAATAAATTGGTGTTCAAGAAGAAAATCAGAAACATCTTTAAACAATATCCAGAGAAGCTCAATGTATATGGCAGAAAACTATGGAACTAAGGCTGAAGCAGTTTTAAACTACAAGAGGCAAAGAAACAAGACCCTTTTTTTTTTTTTTCTTTTGAGACAGCCTCAAGCTGTCACCCTGGATAGAGTGCTGTGGCATCACAGCTCACAGCAACCTCCAATTCCTGGGCTCAAGCGAGTCTCCTGCCTCCGCCTCCCAAGTAGCTGAGACTACAGGTGCC
>CAUYON010022744.1:0-12865 GCA_963573935.1 Arctocebus calabarensis | reverse complement strand
GACGGAAACGCAGTGCCCGTGAGTAAAGGGTATGCCTGAGGCAGATTACGGGGACTAGAATATGTGCATGCAAAGATAGCAGACTCCCAGGGCAGGACTAACCCAGAGGACTCCTTCACTGAGCCTCAGATGCACCTGCCCATCAGGGATCATAGCTGAGACAAAGGCAGACAGGCAGAGGCAGGAACTGACAGCTGAGTGTAACCTCTGACTGCATCCACCCCAACACAAACTGAAGCCAAGACCAGGCAGCGGCACAGACAGGGCTGAGTTGCAGTTTCTGTGAACGCATACAACACCTGATCCACAGGGGAATATAACCAGGACAAAAACAAATTCTGCAAAGTTGTTCTGTTTTGGCAACAACATCAATCAGGGGCAGAGCTGGAACTGAGTGAACCTCCCCAGCGCCCATCAAGCAACTGAAGGTGTCAGGCCTCACCTCCACCTGCTGGATAGTGGCAGAGAGTGGTGGCCTTACTGAGGAGACATAGATTTCCCTGTGACTCAAGCAGGCACAAACCCCTGGAGCATCTGCTCCTTGGAAGGAAGTGGTTCATAGCCCTGCAGGGTTACAAGTTACTGGGTATGACACAGGTGCAAGTTGGGGAAGGAGGCATAAAACCTCCCAGACTAACTTATTTGCTGTGTGGGTCCTTCTGACCGCACAGAGCACCGGAGTGAATCATACTTGAGCTGCCAGTAGACCTCTGCTGTCTAGTTGCTAGAGACCTTTTCAACTCTCCCACCTGAGACCAGTGTTGACTGGGACAACTGATTTGGACCTCTTGAATTGGGCCAATCACCCAAGGACTATCCAACATGATACCCTGGGTGGGCGGTACAGAGAAGGTTTGATTTTTCTTTTCCAATTATTTCCTGTTAGGGGTGGGGTGACTTAGTTGCTGATATTTCTCCACAGCTGAGACTTTAACCCAGAGTAACTGATTCACTAGCTTAGGAGAGAGACCAGGTGAAAACAAAACAAATCCACTTAGCCCCACCACACTAAGAAGGTCCCCAGTTTCTCAGACCGTAGCACTGCATAGGTCCTTGACAAAGCTATAGGGGAAAAGTTACAGACACCAGTCAAAGCTTTTTGGCAAAGGCCTGGTCAATCACTAGTCCTACAGCCCCCAGTGCAACTTCTCCCTATCTGCTCATTTAGCCAAACATTGTAAAATTATCGTGGGGTGGAATCAATGGAAAAGCTCCAGTAACATGAATAACCAGAGTATATCAACCTCCCCCAACCCCCAGGAACAATTTGGCACACACAACTACAGATCCCATTCATAAACAGATGGCTGAGAAGTCAAAACCCGAATTTAGAATTTGGATTGCAAAGAAGATCAATAGAATAGAGGGAAAATTGGAATGAGAAATTCAAGGAGCATTTCAAAAGTTGTCTCAAGAATTCAATGAATTCAAACACAAAATCATAAAAGAATTTGACACATTGAGAAAATAATTTGCAGCCCTCAGAGACCTGAGAAATACAGTAGAATCCCTCAGTAACAGAATAGAGCAAGCAGAAGAAAGGATTTCTGACATGGAAGACAAAGCTTTTGAACACTCCCAAACTCTCAAAGAGGAAGAGAAATGGAAAGCAAAAATGGGTCATTCTCTCAGAGAGATCTGGGATAATTTGAAGAAAAGCAGTATTCGCCTTATAGGGATCCCTGAAAGTGACAAAGTCGCCTCACAAGGCACAGAGGCTCCTCTTCATGAGATTATGAAAGAGAACTTTCCAGACATGCCAATAGATTCTGAATTTCAGATGGGAAACAGTTTCATCAGCATAACTCAACCCAAATAAGACATCCCCCAGACACATCATAATCAATTTCACTAAAGTTAATATGAAGTAGAAAATTCTGAAAGCAGCCAGATATAAGAAAACCATAACCTACAGGAGGAAGAATATAGGAATAACTGCAGATCTCCCTGCTGAAACCTTTCAACGTAGAAGAGGGTGCTAATCAGCTTTTAATCTCCTAGAACAAAATAACTTTCAACCCAGGAGCCTGTATCCAGATAAACTGAGTTTCATTTATGATGGAGAAATTAAATACTTTAATGACGTTCACATGTTGAAGAAATTTGTCATAACTAAACCAGCTCTCCAGGATATTCTATGACCTATCCTCCACAGTGACCAGCGCAATCCTCCACCACAAAAGTAAACTCACTTGGAAACTTTTGATCAAATTCCAACTTTCATAGTAGCAAAAGGATTAAAAATGCCCACTGGATTTTTTTAAAACTTGATACCCAAAATTCATCCAGGCTTATGAATATTATCAATTAATGAGAATGGCTTAAATTGTCCTCTATAGAGGCACAGGTTGGCTGACAGGATACAAAAACTCAAGTAAGATATCTGCTGAATACAAGAATCGCATCTTACCTTAAAAGATAAATATAGACTCAGGGTGAAGGGATGGTCACCTCTATTTCGGGCAAATGGAAATCAGAAAAAAGCAGGTGTTGTATTTTTATTCGCAGGTACAATAGGCTTTAACCAACTTAAGTAAGGAAGGATAAAGATGGATGCATCATATTTGTCAAGGGTAATACTCAATATGATGAGATTTCAATTGTTAATCTTTATGCACCCAACCAGAAAGCACTTTAATTCATAATAGAAACTCTAACAGACATGAGAAACTTGATTTCCTCCAGCTCCATAGTAGTCAGAGATTTTAACACTCCTTTGGTAGTGTTGGATAGATCCCCCAAAAAGAAGCTAAGCAAAGAAATTTTAGATTTAAAGTTAACCATTCAATATTTGGACTTAACATAAAGCTACAGACCATTTCATCCTAACAAAACTGAATACACATTCCCCTCATCAGCCCACAGAACATACTCCAAATTTGATCACATCTTAGGTCAGAAGTCTAACCTCAGCAAATTTAAAAGAATAGAAATTGTTCCTTGCATCTTCTTGGACCATCATGGAATAAAAATTGAACTCAGTAACAATAGGAATATGCATACTCATACAAAGACATGGAAGTTAAATAACCTTATGCTGAATGATGGCTGGGTCATAGATGAGATTAAGAAGGAAATTACCAAATTTTTGGAACAAAATGACAATGAAGACACAAATTATCAGAACCTCTGGGATACTGCAAAGGCAGTCCTAAGAGGAAAATTTATAGCACTGCAAGACTTCCTCAAGAGAATGGAAAGAGAGGAAGATAACAAATTAATGGGACATCTCAGGCAACTGGAAAAGGAGAAAATTCCAATCCCAAACCTGGCAGAAAAAAAGACATAACCAAAATTAGAGCAGAATTAATGAAATTGAAAACAGAGGAATTATACAACAGATCAATAAATCAAGAAGTTTTTTTTTTTTTTTAAAGGGCCATAAAATAGGTAAAACGTTGCTGGACTTAACCCGGAAAAAAAGAGTAAAATTCTTAATTTTATCAGTCAGAAATGCTAAAGATGAAGTAACAACAGAATCCACAGAAATTCAAAAATTGTTAATGAATACTACAAGAAAATTTATTTTCAGAAATATGAACACCTGGAGGAAGTTGACCAATACTTGGAAGCATGCCAACTTCCAAGACTTAGCCAGAATCAAGTGGAAATTTTGAACTGGCCTGTACCAAGTTCTGAAATAGCATCAACTATACAAAATCTGCCCAAAAAGAAAAGTTCAGGACCACTTGGCTTCACGTCAGAATTCTACCAAACCTTCAAAGAGGAACTAGCACTTATATTACTCAACTTTTTCCAAAATACAGAAAAACAGGAACACTACCCAACACATTCTATAAAGCAAACATCACCTTGATCTGCAAATAAGGAAAAGACTCAGCAAGAAAATAAAATTATACACTAATATCATTAATGAATATTGAGGCAAAGATTTTCAACCAGATACTAACAAATAGAATCTAGCAACACATCAAACAAATTATACACCATGACCAAGTGGGTTTTATCCCAGGGTCTCAAGGCCAGTTCAATATATGTAAACCTATAAATGTAATTCAGCACATAAACAAAATTTTTTTAAAAGACCATATGATTCTCTCAATTGATGTATTAAAAGCTTTTGATAACATTCAGCATCCCTTCATGATCAGAACACTTAAGAAAATTGGTATAGAAGGGACAGATCTTAAACTGATAGAGGCCATCTACAACAAACCCACAGCCAATATCGTATTGAATGGAATTAAATTGAAATAATTTCCACTAAAATCAGTAACCAAGCAGGGTTGCCCATTGTCTCCACTGCTCTTTAACATTGTAATGGAAGTTTTAGCCATTGCAATTAGGGAAGAAAAAGTGATCAAGGGTATCTAGGGTCAGAAGAGATCAAACTTTCACTCTTCGCAGATATTATGATAGTATATCTGGAAAACACCAGGGATTCTACTACAAAACTTTTAGAAGTGATCAAAGAATAGAGCAGTGTCTCAGGTTACAAAATCAACAGTCATATATCTATAGGCTTTATATATACCAACAATAGCCAAGCAGAAAAAACAGTCAAGAACTCTATTCCGTACACAGCAGTGCCAAAGAACATGAAATATTTGGGAGTTTACCTAACAAAGGATGTGAAAAGTCTCTATAAAGAGAACTGAGAAATTCTAGGAAAGATAGCTGAAGATGTTAGCAAATGGAAAAACAGAACATGCTCATAGATGGCAAGAATCAACATTGTTAAAATGTCTATACTACACAAAGCAATATACAATTTTTTAAATTAAATCATAGCTGCGTACATTAGTGCAATCAAAGGGTACAATGTGCTGGTTTCATATACAATCTGAAATGTTTTCATAAAACTGTTTAACATACCCTTCTTGGCATTTTCTTACTCATAGTATGAAGACATTTGTATTCTGTATTTAGTAAGCTTTGCCTGTACCTTTCTAAGATGCACCACAGGTGTGGCCCCACCAATTACTCTCCCTCCACCCCAACCTCTCCTCTCCTCTCCCCTCCATTCCCATATTCTTGTGCTATAGTTAGGTTATAGCCTTCATATGGGACCTTTAAATTACCTTCATAGTAGGGCTAAGTACATTGGACAATTTTTCTTCCATTCTTGAGATACTTTGCTAAGAAGAATATGTTCCAGCCCCATCCATGTAAACACAAAAGAGGTAAAGTCTCCATCTCTCTTTAAGGCTGCATAATATTTCATGGTGAATATATACCACAATTTATTAATCCATTCGTGGGTCAGTTGGCACTTGGGTTTCTTCCATGACTTAGCAGTTATGCATTAGGCTGCAATAAACATTCTGGTACAGATGTCTTTGTCGTAGTGTGATTTTTGGTCTTCTGGGTATATACCTAGTAAAGAAATTATAGGGTCAAATGGAAGGTCTATTTTTAGATCTCTAAGAACTCTCCAAACATCTTTCCAAAAGGAATGTATTTGTGTGCGTTTCCACCAGCAGTGTAGAAGTGTTACCTTTTCTCCACATCCACGCCAACATCTCTGATTTTGGGACTTTTTCATGTGGGCTAATCTTACTGGGGTTAGGTGATATCTCAAAGTAGTTTTGATTGGCATTTCTCTGATGATTATGGATGGTGAGCATTTTTTCATGTGTCTGTAGACTGTGTGCCTGTCTTCTTTGGAGAAGTTTCTCTTCAAGTCCTTTGCCCACGCTGAGATGGGATCATTTGTTCTTTTCTTGCTAATACGTTGGAGTTCTCTGTGTATTCTGGTTATTAAACCTTTGTCGGATGCATAACTTGCAAATATTTTCTCCCATTCTGAAGGCTGTCTTCTTGCTATACTTACTATGTCCTTAGCTGTACAGAAGCTTTTTAGTTTGATCAGGATCCGGTAGTGTATTTTTGATACTGTTTCAATTGCCTGGAAAGTACTCCTCACAAAAGATTCACCCAGGCCAATTCCTTCAAGAGTTTCCCCTGTACTTTCTTCTAACATTTTGATAGTTTTATGTCTTAACTTTAAATCTTTAATCCGCTGAGAATCTACCTTAGTTAATGGTGAGAGGTGTGGGTCCAGTTTTAGTCTTCTACATGTCGCCAGCCAGTTCACCCAGCACCATTTGCTTAAAAGGGAGTCTTTTCCCCACTGAATGTTTTTAATTGGCTTATCAAAGATCAAGTAACGGTAAGTAGCTGTATTCATCTCTTGGTTCTCTATTCTGTTCCAAACATCTACCTCTCTGTTTTTGTGCCAGTACCAGGCTGTTTTGATCACTATCAATTTATAGTAGAGTCTCAGGTCTGGTAGCGTGATTCCCCCTACTTTGTTTTTATTTCTGAGTAATATCTTGGCTATTTTTTCTGATCCCATATAAAATGGAGTATTATTTCCTGCAATCTTTAAAATATGACAATGGAGCTTTGATAGGAATTGCATTAAAATTATATATTGCTTTCAGTAGTATAGACATTTTAACAATGTTGAGCCATAAGCATGGTAAATTTTTTCATTTGTTAACATTTTCAGCTATTACTTTTCTTAAAGTTTCATAGTTCTCTTTATAAAGATCTTTCACATCCTTTGTTAGTTAAACTCCCAAATATTTCACCGTCTGTGGTATTACTGTGAAAGGAATAGAATACTTGACTCTTTTTTCGCCTTGGCTATCATTGGTATATATAAAGGCTACAGATTTATGTAGCCTGAGACATTGCTGTATTTCTTGATCACTTCTAAAATTTTGTAGTAGAATCTCTGGTGTTTTTCAGATATACAATCATATCCTCTGTGAAGAGTGAAAGTTTGATCTCTTCTGAGCCTATGTGGATACCCTTGATCACCTTTTCTTCCCTGATTGCAATTTTAATCTCTTCTGACCCTATGTGGATATCCTTGATCTCCTTTTCTTCCCTGATGGCAATGAGTAAAACTACCATTACGATGTTGAAGAGCAATGGAGACAATGGGAAACCTTACCTGGTTCCTGATCTAAATGGAAATGGTTTCAATTTAACTCCATTCAATACGATATTGGCTGCGGGTTTGCTGTAGATGGCCTGTATCAGTTTATGAAATGTCCATTCTATACCAATTTTTTTAAGTCTTCTTATCATGAAGGGATGCTGAATATTGTCAAAAGCTTTTTCTGCATCAATTGAGAGAATCATGTGGTCCTTATTTTTTAATTTGTTTATGTGCTGAATTACATTCATAAATTTACGTATATTGAACCAGCCTTGAGACCCTGGGATAAAACCCACTTGGTCATGATGTATAATTTGTTTGATGTGTTGTTGGATTCAGTTGGTTAGTGTCTTGTTAAATATTTTTGCATCAATATGCATTACTGATATTGGTCTATAGTTTTCTTTTCTTGATGGGTCTCTCCCTGGTTTAGGGATCAAGGTGATATTTGCTTCATAGAATGTGTTGGGTATTATTTCTTCTTTTCCTATATTTTGGAAGAGATTTAGTAATATAGGTACTAGTTCTTCTTTAAAGGTTTGGTAGAATTCTGACTTGAAGCCATCTGGTCCCGGGCGTTTGTTTTTAGGGAGATTTTGTATAGTTTATGCTATTTCAGAACTTGATACAGGCCTGTTCAACATATTCACTACATTCTGGCTAAGTCATGGTAGGTGGCGTGCTTCCAAGTATTGGTCGATTTCTTTCAGATTTTCATATTTCTGAGAGTAAAGTTTCTTATAATATTCGTTAAGGATTTTTTTAATTTGTGAGGCGTCTGTTGTTATTTCATTGTTATCATTTCTGATTGATGAAATTAGAGATTTTACTCTTTTTTCCTGATTAGGTTAACCAAAAGTTTATCTACTTTATTGACCTTTTCAAAAAACCAACCTTTTGATTTATTGATCTGCTGTATAATTCTTTTGTTTTCAATTTTATTTAATTCTGCTCTAAGTTTGGTTATTTCTTTTCTTCTGCTAGGTTTGGGGTTGGAATGTTCTTCCAGTTGCTTAAGATGTCCCATTAAGTTGTTTACTTCCCTTCTTTCCATTTTCTTGAGGAAGGCTTGCAGTGCTATAAATTTGCCTCTTAGGACTACCTTTGCAGTATCCCAGAGGTTCTGATAATTCATGTCTTCATTGTCATTTTGTTCCAAAAATTTGGTAATTTCCTTCTTAATCTCGTCTATGACCCAGCTGTCCTTCAGCATAAGGTTATTTAGCTTCCATGATTTTGTATGAGTATACAGATTCCTGTTGTTATTTAGTTCAACTTTTATTCCATGTTGGTTGGAGAAGATGCAAAGAATAATTTTTATTATTTTAAATTTGCTGAGGTTAGACTTGTGACCTAAGATGTGATCAATTTGGGAGTATATTCCATGGGGTGCTGAGAAAAATGTGTATTCAATTTTATTAGGATGAAATGTTCTGTACATGTCTGTTAAATCCAGTTGTTGAATGGTTAATATTAAATCTAACTTTCTTTACTTAGCTTCTTTTTGGAGGATCTATCCAACACTGCTAAAGGAATATTAAAATCTCCAACTACTATGGAGCTGGAGGAAATCAAATTACTCATGTCTATTAGAATTTTTCTTATAAATTGAGGTGAATTCTGGTTGGGTGCATAAATAATAATAATTGAAATCTCATCATATTGAGTGGTACCTTTAACAAATATGAAATGTCCGTCTTTATCCTTCTTTACTTTGGTTGGTTTAAAGCCTGTTGTATCTGCAAATAAGATTGCAACACCTGCTTTTTTCTATTTTTGATTTGCCTGGAATATAGATGACCATCCCTTCACCTTGAGTCTAAATTTATCCTTTAAGCTAAGGTGAGATTCGTGTATGCAGCAGATATCTGGCCTGAGTGTTTGTATCCAGTCAGCCAACCTATGCCTCTTTAGAGGACAATTTAAACCATTCACATTAATTGAAAGTAATGATAAATCTTTAGAAAGTCCAGTGGACATTTGTAAATCCTTTCATCACTGTGAAAGGTGAAATTTGATAAATAGTTTCTGAGTGAGTTTATTTTTGTGGTGGAGGTTTGCACTGGTCATTGTGGAGGATAGGTCTGAGAATATCCTGGATAACTGGTTTAGTTATAGCAAATTTCTTCAACATGTGGATGTCATTGAAGCATTTAATTTTTCCATCATAAATGAAACCCAGTTTACCTGGATACAGGATCCTGGGTTGCAAGTTATTTTGTTTTAGGAGATTAAAAGTCAATGACCATTCTTTCCTAGCTTGAAAGGTTTGATCAGAGAGATCTGCAGTTATTCCAATATTCTCCCCCTTGTAGGTAATGGATTTCTTACATCTGTTTGCTTTCAGAATTTTCTCCTTCACATTAACTTTAGAGAACTTAATTATGATGTGCCTGGAGGATGTCTTATTTGGGTTGGGTAGTGCTGGGGTTCTGAAACTGTCTGCTATCTGAATTTCAGAATCTCTTGGCATGTCTGGAAAGTTCTCTTTCATAATCTCATAAAGAAGAGATTCTGTGCCTTGTGATGCCACTTCATCATTTTTAGGGATCCCTATAAAGTGAATATTGATTTTCTTTGAGTTTCTTTGGTTATCTTGAGAGCAGTCTGAGAGAATTATCCATTTGCCTTCCATTTCTCTTCTTCTTTGGAAGTTTGGGATCGTTCGAAAACTTTGTCTTCCATGTCAGAAATCCTTTCTTCTGCTTGCTCCAATCTATTACTGAGGGATTCTACTGTATTTTTCAGTTCTTTGAGGGCTGAAACTTCTTGTCCCAATGTGTCAGAATCTTTGGTCATTTTGTCTTTGAATCCATTCAGGTCTTGAGACATCTTTTGGGTCAGCTTTTGGATTGCTTCTTGAAATCTTAATTCCATCTTTTCCTCCATTCTGCTGATCTTATTTGCTATCCAGACTCTGAATTTGATTTCTGACATCTCAGCAATTTGCTTATGCAAGGGATCTTGTGCTGTATCTACCGTGTTGTTCCTTGGGGGAGTTGATCTACTCTGATTATTCATAATACCAGAGTTTTTCTGTTGATTCTGCCTCATGATTATTTTTCAGTATTGCCAATGACTGTCCTCAGAGTTGGGGAGGTGTCTCTCCCAGATCAGACCCCAGCAGGATCACTCTGTTGTTACTGGATCTTTGTGCCCCACCTAGGGAGTTCTGGCTGCAAGAGCAGATCCGTAGTGTGGCACGCCTGGATCAAGCAGCAGGGCGTGGGATGGGGCAGCTGGTGGCCTTTGCAAATGGAGTCCGTGCCTCTAGCAGTATCTGCCTTGGAGGAGGTTTGTGGAAGGAGGGCACAGTTCATGCAACCTCCTAGGTTCCTCGACAGATGGGCGCGCCATTGTGGAGGCAGAGAAGGTAAGTGAGGAGGTGGGTTGTGTGGCTCCCAGAGTTCCTGACCTGGGCCGGCAGGTGGAGGCCTAGTAGAGGCCTTCCTGGCAGAGCCCCTGGCTAGTGTAGGTGGCAGGCAAAGGCCCAGTGTGGGGGTCCCAGTCGGGTCCCTGGCCACAGCAGGCCAGGCAGTGAGCCAAGGCCTGGCAGAGTCCCTGGCTGCTGCAAGGAGAGGGCTGAGTCCTGGAGGGGGTGGATCAGAGCCATGTGGGGGTCCTGGCTGGTGGCAGGCTGAGGCCAGGCAGAGCACATATCGTCCTTGGAGAGAGTCCCAGTGGAATTCCTGGCTGTTGTTGGCAGCGTGTCAAGGTCCAGTGCGGTGCCTATTGGGGCCTTGCAGGGGTCCTGGTGGTGTGGAGTTCCTGGCTGCTGTGGGTGGTGGGCCTGGAGCATGGATCAGAGCCAGGTGAGGGTCCTGGCAGGCAGCAGGCCGTGGCCGGGCCAGCCACAGATTGCCCCGGGAGGGAGTCCCAGTGGACTTCCTGGCTGCTGCTGGCAGCGGGTCAAGGCCCAGCAGGGTGCCAATCGGAGTTATGTTGGTGTCCGGGTGGAGTGGAGTTCCTGGCCACTGTGGGCGCAGGCCTGGGGAATGGATGGGCAGGGGTCTCAGTGGGTGGCAGGCTGAGGCCTGGCAGGGCACAGATTAGCACCACGGGTTGCGTGCAAATCAGGGAGCGTGGAAGTCCTGGCGGAGTTCCTGGCTGCTGGTGGTACAGGCCAAGGCCCAGCAGGGGTCCTGGTGGAGTTCCCGGCCTGGGGGCCGGCTGGGGTTCAGTGGGGCCCCAAGTCTCTTACCTGGCAGGCCGCCTGCTCCAGCAGACAGGGAGAGTGGGCACTGCTCAAGTCCTCCTTCCTCAGCTTCAGCAGAGTTCAGGCTTCTGTCATGCCCGGTAAGGGGGGAAGGGTGTCCTGGAAGTTCAGAATGGTAGAAAACTTTACTTCAGTTTTTTGGCCTGAATCTTGGTTTCTGGATGTCATAGCTTGCCTCTGACATGACCTGCGGCTATCACTTCTCTCTCTCTCGACTGGGCTCTTATTCTTCAGCTCAATTGGGCAGTTTCTGAAGGTTATCTTTCCTTTTAGACAAGAGCCTCTGTCAGAAGCTGCTTCCAGTCAGCCATCTTGCCCCTCCCTCGCAATATACAATTTTAAAGTAATCCCTATTAAAGCTCCATTATCATACTTCAAAGATTTAAAAAAAAATACTTCATTTTATATGGAATCAGTGTAATCCTTGAATAGCCAACACCCAATACATTACTCAGAAATGAAAACAAAACAGGATGAATCACGCTACCATACCTCAGACCATACTACAAATTGGTAGTGATCAAAACAACATGGTACTGGCACTAAAGCAGAGAGGGGGATTTATGGAACAGAATAGAGAACCAATAGATGAACCAAACTACTTACTGTCATTCAATGTTTGACAAGCCAATTAAAACCTACAGTGGTAAAAGATTCCCTATAACAAACAGTGTTGGGTGAACTGGCTGGTGACCTGTAGAAGACTGAAACTGGACCCACAGCTCTCACCATTAACTAAGATAGACTCTCATTGGATTAAATATTTAACTCAAGACATGAAAGTATAAGAATACTAGAAAAAAGTGCAGGGAAAATTTTAGATGGAATTGGCCTGGGAGAATATTTTATGAGGATGACCTCGCAGGCAATTGAAGCAGCATCAAAAATACACTACTGGGACCTGATCAAACTAAAAAGCTTCTGCACATCCAAGAACACAGTAAGTAAAGCAAGCAGACTGCCCTCAGAATGGGAGAAGATATTTTCAGGTTATGTCTCCGACTAAGGTTTAATAACCAGAATCCACAGAGAACTCAAACGTATTAGCAAAAAAAGAACAAGTGATCCCATCTCAGAGTGGACAAGGGACTTGAAGAGAAATGTCTCTGAAGAAGACAGGCGCATGGCCTACAGACACATGTAAAAATGCTCATCATCATTAATCATCAGAGAAATGCAAATCAAAACCACTTTGAATTATCATCTAACTGCAGTAAGATTAGCCCACATCACAAAATCCCAAAACCAGAGATGTTGGCATGGATGTGGAGAAAAGGGAACACTTCTCCATTGCTGGTAGGAATGCAAGCTATTACATCCCTTTTGGAAAGAAGCATGGAGAATACTCGGGGATCTAAAAGTAGACCTGCCATTTGGTCCTATAATTCCTCTACTAGGTATATATCCAGAAGGCCAAAAATCACATTGTAACAAAGATATTTGAACCAGAATGTTTACTGCAGCCCAATTCATAATTGCTAAGTTCTTTGAAGAAGCCCAAATGCCCATCTACTCACAAATAGATTAATAAATTGTGGTATATGTACACCATGGAATATTATGCAGCCTTAAAGAAAGATGGAGACTTTGCGTCCTTCATGTTTACATGGATGGAGCTGGAACATATTCTTCTTAGCAAAGTATCTCAAGAATGGAAGAAAAAAGTATCCAATGTACTCAGCCCTACTATGAAGCTAATTTATAACTTTCATACGAAGGCTATAACCCAACTATAG
>CAUYON010022742.1:0-18550 GCA_963573935.1 Arctocebus calabarensis | reverse complement strand
GTGGCATTGCAGCTCACAGCAACCTCCAATTCCTGGGCTCAAGTGAGTCTCCTGCCTCCGCCTCCCAAGTAGCTGGGACTACAGGCGCCCGCCACAACGCCCAGCCATTTTTTTTTTTTTTTTGGTTGCAGCTGTCATTGTTGTTTGGCGGGCCCGGGGGCTGGATTCGAACCTGCCAGCTCAGGTGTACGTGGCTGGCACCTTTAGCTCGTTGAGCCACAGGCGCCGAGCCTTCCCAGGGGTTTTGACAAGAGAGTCTATATGGTGAACAAACCACCCAGGTCACCAAAATGCCTGTTCTGGTTTGGAAAACACTACAGGGGTAGGGAGGGACATCAAGGTGAATGTAGCTCAAGGCTATCTTACAAGGAGCATGTAAATTAGTACAGAGGATAAAGCAACTCAACTAATTACTCCACATAGCAGGAATTGGGGAGGGGCACCAAGAAAGCCCCGCCCAGAGTCAACTGAGGATGAAAGCCAGCCAGTCCTGTTGTGCCACTGGTCTTGCTGATGGGTGCTCATGGCTTTTCCCTCCTAGTTCTCAAACAGTGCCTTCCAGGGAAGAACTCGACTTGAGTGTGGTCATGGCACGTTCATGGGAGCTGTGGGGAAATCAGGCCACTTAGGAAGCTCCTGTTGGTGCCTTTTACGAAAAGGGGGTGGGTGGTGGGTGGGTCAGAGTGCAAGCTTGTGTGTGTGTGTGTGTTGGGTCCTAGTGTGATGTGCACATGGGGTGAGTGGCGTGTGGGTGGTAGTGTGTGTGCTGTGTTTTGGAATGTGTATGTCCATGGTCTTACCTGGGGCTCTTGGTCTACATGTGCTCAACTAGCCTTTCAAAACTATGTTCTTGGCAAGCAACAGAATGTTTGATGGAGCCAAATAAAACTTTAAGTGATGTTTTCATCAGAGTGTGCCATTTATGGCAAACTTGCTGATAGAAAAGCATAGAGCTTTGTAGTTATAATAACTTACATGTATTGGGCACCTGTTACATGTTACGAAACAAAATCACTGCATAACATATATTCTCATTTAATTCTCTGAGGACCCCTATGAAATTATCTGTTATTTTACAGATGGAGAAACTGAAACCTAGAGGGGTTAGTACAACCTTTTGTGTGAATTTTTTTGAAAGTGCTTTCATGAGTGATCCTTAATAGATAGTATAACCGAATGTCTACCAATGAAGTTGCAAGATTTTTCCTCAAATATCATTTCTTTGATGAATATTTACTGACTATCTATTATGTGCATAGTCCCAACTACATGTTATAAGAAAGATTGAAAAATATCACAAATAGCTCTTCTCCTTCAGGAGCCTAATTGGATTTGAAGTTATAATCAAAAGATATTTTTCTGAGCGGCTTTCTTTGCTGATGTTGCTTTTTTACATCAATCATCAGATTGTGTTTGGACCCATACCATTGTGCAAATCTCTGTTCCTCCTTCACCCCTTAGGAGTAAAGAATTCCATTTCACTCACCTTTGTATTCATAGCCACATAGTAAATGTTTTATCAATGGTGAATCAATGAACTGATAAACTGGAATTTGGAGGAGTGTGAATAAACATTCTAAGATCCTTCCCCCACTTAGAGACTGGAGGGTTTAGTGCAACTCTAAATCCAGAACAGAAAATAGCTATTATTCAGCACAGAAAACTTTTCGAAATAAGGAGTATATTCCACACACAACCATTCAAGGTATTTCTTAACCAACACCCTCTAACATCCCATGATCTGTTAATAAGTATTTCTTTAAAAAGAAAAAAGAATTTCCAGCGTTCAGTACAGTTAGGAAATGCAGGGTTAGATAGAATTATAGGATGTCTTTAGTGCAGCAATTCTCAGAGCTTATCATAGACTAGTGTGCACTTTGTATAAACCAGGAGATGCAGGGAATTTGAAGAATATATTGTATAAGGTAAACAATATTTTCCAAATTTATTTGACAGTAGACACTTTGGGATAGGAGTAGAGGGAGTAAGGAAAAGAATTGCAAGGCAAGGTCTAGAATAAGGTGAGGCACCTAGGGCACAAAATTAAAGAAAGCACCCACTTGCACAACAGCACGTGGACAGCCCTTCTTAAATGCTGCACCCCGGGTACCTTGCTTGCCTCATCCCAGGCCTAGACCAGAAAGAATACCTAACACCATCACTGAAACAAATATTCCATGAACCCAATTTGGGCCGTGTTCTGTGGCCACTCCTAATTTGCAGTATTTAGTCAGGGGTAGTCATTTTGAAGACAGTAACACATATTTCTCAATCTTCTTCCTGTTTTGTAGAGATTCTGGCTCAACTTTAGAATCTTGGAGTCCTTTCCTGCCCCGGCACCTGAGGCAGAGCCTTCTATAGAGGTCTGGCCAAGGGCACTGGAACCCAGTTGGTGTTCTGAGCAGGGCCAAGCTGCCCTTTCAAACTAGTTCAGGGAAAGGAAGTCAAAATGGAACCTGTGTATTGCAAACACCAGAGGAAGTTGCCAGTTGCCGAATTTCCTTCATTCTTGAAAACAACAGAGACTAAGAGAAAGTCAATAAAGGATTCCCTAATGACTAGGACAATATATGGCACTTGATAAGTTGAATGAATGAATGGAAGAGGAACACGGGAAGGAATTCCAGAATTGATAGGAATTAGAGAGAAGCCCCTGACTAGCTCCCGCACCCCCCTTTTTTCTTTTTTTCTGTGTTCCTTTACATCATGGCAAGAACGGACTTCTCTTTAGAGTTTCTCCTCAGAGCCGGACCTTCTGCTTAGCTCTTCAGATTTTCCATTTGTACAATCTCTTCATAAATGTCCCTCCCAACATAAAGTTGTGTTTGACGTTAGAGCTAATGACTAAAGCTGGGTGGGGCAAAAGGCCTGAGAAAAAAAGTATTTGTTCAAGAAAGCGTGTACACTCCATAGACTCACCCATTTCTTTTCCTCACCCATTTTCTTTCTTCATTTTTTTTTAATCTATGAAAACAAACACCTTGAAGGGTTTATAATGGTGTACACTCATGGGGCACTTTATATATTTATGAGTTTAGTGTCTTTTTAACTCTTAGCCACTCCCTACAGCCTTTTAAGTGGTAATACTTCAGAGTAAACAAAATCTAAATAAAGGTAATAAAATATATGGCTTTTAAATACCACGTTGGCATGATAACCATGGCCATTCAGATGGCATGAGGAAATATTAGATAATAAAGCTTCATTGGTTTGGCCATTAATCTAATCAGACTCTGTTAAAAGCGACTAATATTAAAATATTGGAGTTCAACATTATAGTCCAGTCCACAAAATAATTAAAAAGCTGAAAGGGCATATTTCCAGAATTAAAATGGTTCTCCATATTTGCTAAATGTCTATATGCTCCTTGGGTAACACTTCCCTGAAAATTGGCAACAGAAACTTAGCACTCCAGGTCTAGAAAGCCAAAAGTCTGAGTTGTTGGTGTAGAGACTATGCTTGCACAGTCCCTTGATATTCTCAAATTGTGTTGCCTCTCATAAATTTTCAAATATTCCTTCCCTTTTTAGGATTTGCATTTCATCAGGTCAGACCCTTTTAAGTAATGATGCCTATTTCCCCTCCATGACAAGACATTTCAACTAGCACTTCAGATGTGTGTATAATACATGCAGTAATTTCTATAATCGAATGGTTGAATCTGTGAGGATCCACGCATTGTACCGTATCCTTCAAAGGCATTAAAACTCCCCAAAGCATAGACACAGAGGTCAAAAGCTGCCAACTTTGCTGACTGCTCCTGTATTTTATCTTTGCGTATTTTTCAGGAATGCTTTCATTGCAACTCAGAGAAGCAGTTGAGAGGACTTAGACCTCCATTTGGGGATTTAAAGTACCTTAAATTCTATTCCTGAACACACAATGATATTGGGGGGCGGGGAGAAATTGAACTTACCAAAAGCTCCATAAAGTATTTTCTACCTTACCAGGATGTTGTTGGCCTCCCTGAGTTCTTCTGCCAGGACAAAAGCTCTTTGGTGTTGGACCAAGAGTGGAAAAATGCTTGTTGGGTTTGGGTTGGCTTGGTTGTAGAAGGCAAACTGTGTTTTCATCACCACATGGGTTACTTTGCTGCCTCAGTTCTAGGAGTCACTCTGCATCTTAATCCTTCTGGGTCAGGTCTGCAGACCAAGAGAGTCAGTTTTTAATTGGCCACACCATTGTGCACAGCTGGCCATCCCCAACTAATTTCAATAGGGTGTTAGTTGTTCTAAAAATCCATTATTAGTACAATAATGAAAACCTGGCCCAGGTACTGAATTAACATGGCTTCACTTCTCCCTTGCTGTGATGGTATTTGCCCCCTCTCCAGTCTCCTAAATTACCATAGGTGGTCAGATGACTTGGTTTCAAAGGGCATTCCTGCAGGCAAAGTGAATTGAGGATGTGGAATAAGCAAAACACATCATAAAGGCAATTAGAGTTAACGCATAACAAATGCTAACAAACCAAAAATCACCCAGGTATTACCAACTAATAATAAAACTATAGACAATCTCGCCTGGTGTCACCCCAGATCACACTGGTCTTCTATCTGATCTCAGCCTAAATCTTCCACTATCAGAAGGGCCTTGTGGCCTCTTTACCTCTCACCCCATTACTTTCTTTTCTTTTCTGCTTCTTCTTTTATTTATTTATTGTGAGACAGAGCCTCACTTTATTGTCCAGGTTAGAATGTCATGGCATCAGTCTAGCTACCTTAAGCTCCTGGGCTCAAGCAATCCTCTTGCCTCAGCTGGGAAGAGGAGACCCCAGAACTCTCATCGTGGCATAAGGATGCAGTGAGAAGGAGTTGTCTGCAAGGCAGGAAGAAGTTACTTGGGACTGTAAGCACCTGCCATGTGCCTCGCTAACCTTGCTCCTGCTCAAGCAGTCCTTTCACCACAGCCTCCCAGTGTGCTATGACAACAGGTCTGAGCCACTACGCCCAGCCAGCCCTGTGATTTTTTTATATCATTACCTGTTCATTTCCTTCATAGCAGTCATCGTGTTCAGAAGTTAATTGATTTTATATTTATTTGTTTACTCATTCATTGTCTGTTGTTACCCCTCTGGGAGGATAGAGATCATATTTGTATTTCCAGTACCAAACACAATGCCAAGCACAGGAAGGCATTTGCTATGGATTAAATTGTGTCCTCCACAAATTCTGATGTTGAAGCCCCACCCCACAATGTGATGGTATCTGGAGATGAGATGTTTGGGAGGTGATTAGGTTTCAGTGAAGTCATGAGGGTGAGTCTCTCATGATGGGATTCATGTCTACATAAGAAGAGGAGACCCCCAGCTCAGTGCCTGTGACTCAACGGGCTAAGGCGCCAGACACATACACCTGAGCTGGTGGGTTCGAATCCAGCCCTGGCAGCCAAACAACAATGACGGCTGCAACCAAAAAATGGCCAGGCATTGTGGTGGGCACCTGTAGTCCCAGCTACTTGGAGGTGGAGGCAGGAGACTTGCTTGAGCCCAGGAATTAGAGGTTGCTGTGAGCTGTGATGCCATAGCACTCTATCCAGGGGGACAGCTTGAGGTTCTGTCTCAAAAAACAAAAAAAAAAAAAAAGAAGAGGAGACCCCAGAACTCTCATCCTGGCGTAAGGATGCAGTGGGAAGGAGTTGTGTGCAAGGCAGGAAGAAGGACCTCACCAGACCTGGAGCATGCTGGCACCCTGATCTCGAGCTTCCAGCCACCAGAATGAGGAGAAAATACATTTCTGTTGTGTAAGCTATCCAGTCATGGTATTTTCTCATGATAACCAGAGTAACTAATATAGCACGTAATAAATCTTTGTTGAATGAATGAACATATAATCCCCTGTATGTACTAAAGAGTTTGTAATCTTGGTGGTGGTGATTTTTTAACCTGTCTGTTGGCCAGCTTTTCACACTTTGTTAGGCCATTGTGATGCAGAGCTTTATTAGATACAATTTATCTATTTTTCTTTGCCACTCTTCACACAAATCCCTCTTATTGCTAAATTGTATTGAAAGGTACATCCAGGCAAAGTCCATGTGCACAGCTGGGTACCAGATCAGATGTCTTAACCAACCAAGCTTTTAAAAAAACACTAGCCAATTGTTTGAATTGTACAAAAGTGTTAGCATCATGTAGACAAAGCCACAAAGGTCTGAACGCCTCCATGGACTGGTAGGATCCTTTGTTGAATAAAGTTATATAGGTTAATCCTAAAAATTCCCACAAATTTTCTTAGATTCTAAGAGATGATTCTTTTAAAAAAGTGTAGGCATTTTATTTTCACTCTGGTCACAATTCTTATGAATGTTATTTCCTATTCCTTAGAAACATCTATTATCTTTTTACATAGCTAAAAGTAGTAATCTAAATTTTCTTTGTTTATTGAAGAAAAAAGATGTTAGGTTATTCTGGGCAACTTTACCATGTTGGGGAAGGTTAATTTCATTTTTTCCTGAGCAAAAAATTCAAGACTCTGAAATCAGCTCAGCGCCTGTGGCTCAAGTAGCCAAGGCGCCAGCCATATACACCTGAGCTGGCGAATTCAAATCCAGCCTGGGCCCACCAAACAACAATGATGGCTGCAACCAAAATATAGCTGGGCATTGTGGTGAGTGCCTGTAGTCCCAGCTACTTGGGAGGTGGAGGCAGGAGAATCACTTGAGCCCAGGAGGGGGAGGTTGCTGTGAGCTGTGATGCCACGGCACTCTACCCAGTGTGACAGCTTGAGGCTCCGTCTCAAAAAAAAAAAGACTCTGAAATCATTGCAACTGGTCCCAAACAGCAATCAACAATCTGTATACAAAATATCCATTCTTAAAAACTGAATCACCTTCAGTGTATTTTATAGAAAATTCTGGCTATGCTAGAATGTCCCAATTACATCTATGTGGCCATATGCTAAGTAATCATTGGCATCCAATTAATAAAAATAAACAGTCTTAACAAACCTTAAGTCATTACTCTATGCCAGCCCTTGTGATAAGTATTTTAAACACTTTAATTTGATCTACACAATGATCCTAGGAGGGAGATACCCCATTCTACAGTTAAGCAAACTGAGGCTGTAAGTATGAAAGGGGCACTGTTCAAGAAAAGTAATAATGCTGATAATGGCTGAATAAACTTTTTGTAAGTACTTAAGACAACTAATTATTTTCCTGTTAAAATGCTCTGGTTTATATGCAACAAACATAATTTCAAATAATTCTTATCTTCTCATTAAACAGTTTTGCCCTAAGGCAATAGCATGCAGTAATCTATTAGTGTAGTTCAAGTGACTCTTATGCTTCAAAGTAATAAAATTGTAAGCTTGTAATCCAAACACTCTAGGAGGTAGAGGCGGGTGGATTGCTTGAGCTCACAAGCTCAAGACCAGCCTGAGACCCCCATCTCTACTAAAAATAGAAACTCTGAGGCAAGAGGATCACTGTTGCCCAAGAGTTTGAGGGTGCTGTGAGTTATGAAAATTTTGTTCATATAGTACATGTTTGGTAGATAGAAAACACTCAGTAAATGTTGATTAAATAAATGAATACAATCCTCAAATTTTATGTAATTAAATGTAAATTAATTACATTAAACCAAAACTTTAGACTACCTCCATGTTTCTTTGAGTGGTAAAGTTTTAGGAAATTAAATCTTGAGCATATGCTGGTTTATAATCATTTCCCAAATTTCTCCATGCTTTCTTCCTAACAAAATGACCTGAACCCTAATCATGTCTGTTTGCAATTTTTAGTGCCTTGCTAAGCCAAGAAAATGATGGCAAATAAATTTTAATCTTTTTGTGGATGCATGGATTAGTTCAGTAATAAACGTAGGATCAATAGTTAATATCACAACTATAAAATTCCTATTAGTAAGTCTCTTCTGGTAAAACTTGGCTATTGGAAGAAAAAAAGGTGATGGGATTCAAGTACTAATTCATAACCACCCCATGAATATTTTCTGTAATTATTCATAATACCAACACTCTCTTAGATAGCCAGACTCTTGGTAGATCTCTGAGATTACCCACCCTTTCTCCATCCCCCAGTTCTGATCCTTTCCTCCTACACAGCTGCCACCTGCTGACCTCAGGCAGTCCTCGGGCAGAGCCCTCAAAGGCCTGCTTCTGTGTGGTATATGTAGAGTAAAATGTGAGAATCACTGCTGTAAGAGACAGATTAGGGAGTGGGATCTTATCCAAAGAAGAAAATAACACACTTTAGCACATAATCCATTCTATCCAATCTCTGAAAATAAATGTCACTTGCTAGGAGCCCATGGTATTTCTTCTTTGCCTTAATCTTTGTGCAAGTTTGTGTGTGTGTGTGTGTGTGTGTGCATGATTAGTGTGAACCATCATCATCTTGTATTTTCTTGGATCCCTGAACTGACTTCAGCTTTAAAATTGTCCATTTGTATATGATTTGTTTCTTCTTTCTATTTTTTACACACCTTTCTAAGAGCTAGTTATCTGGGTGGGGGGGGGTTCAACTTCCAGGTCAGATGTATCGGGCTATAAGAGAGGTTATAAGAGACTGTTGTTTTCACCCTAACAACAAAAACAAGGAAGGTAAGCTGAAAAAAATTTATTTTTTAAACCCATCAGAGAACTGAAGGCACAAAGAAACCTAAATGAACCAAACTCACGAACATGACAAGCTCTACAAGAGACCCATGGTCATTTTCACCTCCAGTAAAGGAAGGAGGGTTTGTGAGCAACTGGGGTGAGAACTCAGTTGAAATTTCAACAAGCATGGAATGGCTGCCAGTAGGCTGAGAAGCCCTACCGACACAGTGAGTCTGTACCTGCTTGCCTTCTTTTCCCCAGGAGTCCTCTCATAGTGCTGGAAATAGTTCATCAAAGATGCAAACAGGAAAGAAAGGCTATGGGAAACTCCTTGAGGTTTGGGCCTTTACAAAGTTTTGGGAGTTGCTGAGGCCAGAGATGAGAAGAAGGGCTGAAAAAGCTCTCTCCAAAAGTGCTGAAAGCAGGGGACAAATGGCAAAGAGAAAATAAAAAGCTATTAGCTGGACTGTAAAGTTGGATGAGGTCTCTCACAGTTCTGAAACCTGTGAGCTCACTTTTGAAATTCAATCAGATCTCAAGAATCTCACTAATGATCAGATACCCAACTCTGCTGAAGGCAAAGTTCTAATCCCACCCATAAAATGCTTGAAAGCAGTAGTGTTAGCTAGGCAGGGCTACTCTGGAGGCTGAAGCAGGAGGACTGCTTGAACCTGGGAGATTGAAGTTGTAGTGAGCTACATTAGCACCACTGTACTCAGACCTAGGTAACAAGTAAGACCTTGCCTTTAAAGAGAGAGAGAGAGAGAAAACAAAAGAAGAAGAGGAGAAGAAGAAGAAGAAAGCAGTCGTGAACTTGATCAAAGTAAAACTACCAATGATAGCCAGATCAATTACAGAACAGATTGACTCAGTTCTTTACAGACTTGCTTTTGTTTTGGAAGTAAATGTTGTTTACTCTGAATACATTCTACTTTTCTTTCATACAAAATATTCAATATACAATAAAAAATGTCCAAGACCTGTGGAAAAGCAAGAAAATGTGTCCCATGGTTAAAGTAGAGAAGAATTAATAGAATTATATCCAGAGCTAGCTTAAAAGTTGAAATTATCAAATTGAGATATTAAAATAAAAATAGCTATAATAAAATGTTATGTAAAATGTTGTGGAAAGGAGGATAATATTCATAAAGAGATTGGAAATTTCAACAAAGTGGTGGAAATTATAAAAAAAGAAACCATATGGAAATATTACAAATGAAAAAGACAATAGCAAAAATAAATTCATTTGTAGCAGCTTAGTAGCAGACTCAGAAGCAGAGGAAACTGAGCATCTGACAGTACTGGGCTAATTTCAAACAATTGAACATACGTGTAAATTGAATCTCAAAAATAAAAGGGACAACATAGCAGAAGAAATCATTAAAGCTTTATTGGTCAAAGAGTTACCTACCAAAATTGATGTATGATATCATCTCACAGAACCAAGAAACTCAACACACATCCAAAGCAGAATAAATATAGATAAAACAGTACCTAACAACTTATAGTGAAATGTCCAAAAAGCAGCAGTAAGTGGTAAATCTGAAAAGCAATCAAAGGGGAAAAATATAAATATGAAAGAATAATAATACAAATAACAGATGACTTTTCACTAGAATCAACGGCAGCCAGAAGACAATAGAACATCTTTAAAGGGCTAAAAGAAAGACAGAGCCAAACTAGAATTCTATACCCAGTGAAAATATTCTTCAAACATGAAGGTGAAGTGAAATTATTTTGAGATAAATAAAAGTTGGGAGAATTCATCTCCGGTAGACCCAGACTATAAAAAAAGTAACATAAGTTTTTCAAACTGAACAGAAAGGATCCCAGATGGAAACCCAGGTCTGTAGGAAGAATTCCAGAAAGAATTAAAAAAAAAAAATAGTAAATGTTAAAGACATTTTACAAAGTAATGTATCTACATCTAGATCTTTGTGTGTGTGTCTGCATATAATATTCTAAAATATCATTAACTGTTTGAATCAAAAAACCTAACATATTGTGAGGTTTATAACATATATTAAAGTAAAAAGTAAAATGTCAGATAATAAGAGCAAAAGGGGGGGAGGAAATAGAATTATATTATTGTCACATTCTTATACAATCTCTGAGATTGTACAATAATATTTTTTAATATTTTATTTGAAAGTGGACTGTGATAACTTTAAGATGCAGAGTATAATTTCTGAAGTAATGCTTCTCAAAGTATGGCCCCCAGACAAACATCACCAACACCATCTGAGAACTTTGAGCAATATCACAGACCTACCAAATAAGAAGCTCTAAGTATATGACTCAAAAATCTATTTCTTAAGAAGAGCACCAGGTATTTCTAATGTATGTAAAGATTAAGATTCACTGCTCTAGAACAGCCACTAAAATTACACAACAAAGAAACGTCTGAAAACAAGAAATAAAAGGGAATGATTAAAAAAAGATAATACGTTCAAAATGAGGCAGGAAATTAGGAGAAACAAAGAATAAGTGGGATAAGTAGAAACTAGATGTTATTGTGGGAGAATTAAACCCATATTGGTAATTATATGAAATAATTAGGTCATAAATATGAAATGTCTGATTTCAAATCAAAGGTTAGTTTATTATATCTCAAACAAGAAACGGTACAATTAATGAAAGTATGTGCCTAAACTATCAACAGTTTTGCCATCTTAATGGCACATTATTTATGCCAGCAGTGAAGAAGCTTAGAAAGCAAATGGCAATGAAATCACAAAAGGCAATTTCCACAACTTGTTGAGAATTGAATATCTTTCCTTGCAAAAAGTGGTCCAAAGCCTGGAAGATGTTGTAGTTGGTGCAAAGCCTGGGGAATACAGTGGGTGACAGAATTTTCAAATCTACCTTCAGTAGTTTGAACAGTGTTGTTTGTGTGACATGTGGTCAAGCATTGTCTTACATGAGGATTGGCCCTGTCTTTATTGACCAATATCAGCTGCTCAATCACAAGCAATCTCCTCATTTCATCTAATTGGTTTCAGCAGACATCTGTAATTGACTGACCAGGCTTCACAAAGCTGTGGTGAATAATACCAGGGCTGGACCACCAAATAGACATCATTAGCTTGATGAATATTTGGTTTTGGATTGTGCTTGGCACTTCAACTCCAACTACTGAGCTGAATGCTTGCAATTGTCAAAAAGAATCCATTGTCATCACACATAATAATACAGTGCAGAAATGGTTTACCTTTATGTCATGACAGCAAAGAAAGGTGAACTTTGAGGTGACATTTAATTTGTAGGGAAACCCATCCATCCAGCTTCTTTACTTTGCCAATTTGTTTCAAACGGTCTAATATTGTTGGAATAGTAAGGTCAAACCTTGCTGCTAATTCATGGTAGGTTGGGATGGATTTACTTCCACTACAGCTTTCAACTCATCAATACCTACCTTGGTCTCAGGTCACCCATGTGGCTTATTTTCAAGATTAAAATCACTAGAATGGAATTTCTTGTTACTGGATTTCTTCAGTAGTCCTTGGTCTTGAAGAATAAATCCATGACTACATATCAGTGATAAGATAGGATTTATTAGCTAGAAAGGCATACAGAAGGAGTAAATGGTTTCTGACAAAGAGAAAGACGCAAGTCGGAAGATGTCAGCCTGGGTCCTTTTTCTAGGGTTATATGTAGCCTGGAGAGTTACATTTGGCCAGGACTTGGTACATGGAAAAACACTTTTTCAAAGTGAATGAGCACTTTGATGAATGGATACAGTCAATTCATGAAATCGTCCAGGCCTAGGAAACTTATATGAACTTGCTCAGGCCTGGGAAATGCAGAACCCTGTTCAGCCCTGAATGAGGGAACCCTATATCAGGTCACTTTCAGCTTCAAAAGTTGTGTGTGCTATGGAGGGCAGCTTCACACTGGTTGGTACTATACTTTGAAATAAAGGGAAAGAAGAGGTGGCTCAGCCAGCAGTGCCCACCATGGTCTCCCTCAACTTCCTAGAGACCGTTCTCTGCACTTGGTTGTCCAGCCCTTTCCTCCTCACATCCCATGGCACCAACACCCACCCAGGCAGCAATGCAGAAGGTGTAGCAGGTCCTCCAGGGCAGCCCACCTGCTTGCAGAACCAGGATGCCTCCCACTCAAACCATTGATATACTAGAATAAACATTTTATTGATATTTTGAGCTGTCTGTGCTACATCAGTTCAACAATAGAACTCACTTACCAGTAGTTTGTTAAAAATTGCTGTAAAAAAAAAATTGAATGATAATCACAAGTCAAACGTGTTTGAAAGAATGAGTGTGAAGGCTGTAATCCTAGCACATTGGGAGAGTTCAAGAGCAGCCTGGGCAAGACAAGACCCTGTTTCTACTAAGAATAGAAAAAAATAGCTGGGCATGATGGCAGTGCCTATAGTCCCATCTACTCAGGAGGCTGAAGGAGGAGGATCACTTGAGCCCAGGAGTTTGATGAGGTTGCTGTGATCTAGGCTGAGCACAGCACTCTAGCCTGGGCAACAGACTGAGACTCTGTCTCAAGAATTAAAAAAAAAGCCGAGCATTGTGGCGGGTGCCTGTAATCCCAGCTACTTGGGAGGCTGAGGCAAGAGAATCTCCTAAGCCCAGGAATTGGAGGTTGCTGTGAGCTGTGTGACACCACGGCACTCTACCAAGTGTGAGAAAGTGAGACTCTGTCTCTACAAAAAAAAGAAAAAGATATTCTGTGAAGCAAGGATACTATTATACAAATTTAAAAAAGAATTAAAAAAAAAGAAAAAAGGAAAACTGAAAGAAAAGAAAAGAATGAATACGCATATTTACAATAAAAAAAAAGTATTGAAGTGAAATGTCAGAGATACCAACTTTCAAACTTTGTACTTAAGCAAATGGATCTTTCCCATTTAACAACATAAACACTTCAATTAAAAGCCAGATATTGGGCAGCACCCATAGCTCAGTGGGTAGGGCACTGGCCATGTACACCAAGGCTGGCGAGTTCGAACCCAGCCTGGGCCAGCTAAAACAACAATGACAACTGCAACAACAACGACAACAAAAAAGCTGGGCATTGTGGCAGGCGCCTATAGTCCCAGCTACTTGGGAGCCAGAGGCAAGAGAATCACTTAAGCCCAACAGTTTGAAGTTGCTGTGAGCTGTGATGCCACAGCGCTCTATGAAGGGCACCAGCCACATACACCAGAGCTGGCGGGTTTGAATCCAGCCCAGGCCTGCCAAACAACAATGACAACTACACCAAACAATAGCCCAGTATAAGGGCAGGTGCTCTACCCAGGGTGACAGCTTGAGACTCTGTCCAAGACAGATATTGTCAGATTGGAATAAAAGCAACATCCAATGATAAGCTGTTGACAAATACAAAATTTAATCATAATGACACAGTTTGAAAGCACAAGTGTAAAAAAATATATAGCATACAAACATGAAGTATAAGGAAACAAGTGTGGTTATATTAATATCAAAATAGAGTTTGGAATAAATATACTACTGGAGATAAAGAGGAAAAATATGGGGCAGCGCCTGTGGCTCAGCGAGTAGGACACCGCCCCCATATACCGAAGGTGGCGAGTTCAAACCTGGCCTCAGCCGAACTACAAAACAAACAAACAAAATAGCTGGGCGTTGTGGCAGGTGCCTGTAGTCCCAGTTACTCGGAGGCTGAGGCAAGAGAATTGCCTAAGCCCAAGAGTTGGAGGTTGCTGTGAGCTTGTGTGACGCCACAGCACTCTACAGAGGGCAATGAAGTGAGACTCTGTCTCTAAAAAAAAAAAAAAAAGAGGAAAAATATTAATGATAAAAGTAAAAACATCATCAAGAAGAGCTATCAATTTTAGCAACTAAGTATAGAGTTCTAAAATGCATAAAGCAGTTATCAATAGGTGGTGGCACTTTCCCTGCACCTTGGGAGACTGAGGCAGAAGGATTTTATGAGGCCAGGGGTTCAATACCAGCCTGGACAACATAGCAAGACCCTGTATCTACAAAAAATAATAAAAATTTTCAAACATTAAAAACAAATAATAAAAAATTAGCTGGGTGCAGCCATGCATACCTGTTGCATGCCTGTATTTCCTAGTTCCTCAGAAGCTGAGGCAGGATATCACTTGAGCCTATGAGTTGGTAGTTGCAGTGAGCTGTAATTATGCTACTTCACTCCAGCCTGGCTGATATAGTGAGACCCTATTTAAAAAAAAATACATAAAGCAAAAAATTGACAGAAATGGGCAAATTACAATCACAGTTGAATATACTTCAACATTCCTGTCTCAATAATTGATAGGACAAATTGACAAAAAATCAGCAGAGATTTATTATATTTGAGCAATACTGAAAAATAGCTTGACCCAATTGATTTCACAAAATGTTACACCCAACAACTGGAGAATGCACGTTACTTTCAAACCTATGTGGAACACTCATCCTGGGAATGAAAGAAGTTTTAGTAAATATGAAATAATTAAATCTAATAGAGTGTGTCTTCTGACCTAATAGGAATAAATTAGAAATCAATAACCAAACAATACCTGGCACTACACATCTATTTAAACACTTAAAATTAAAAATAATGGCAACACCAAATGCAGGTAGGGATGTGGAAAAAGTAGATCTCTCATACGTTGCAATTAGTAATTGCACAATTCCCAAAAGTGGCATAGCTACTCTGGCAAATTGTCGGTCAGGGCCTTAAAAACCTAAATATACATTACCAAATGACCCATTAATTGAATTCCTGGGCATTAATCGCAGTGAGAAGAAAACTTAGGTCCACACAAAAATGTGTACACAAATGTTCACTTTAGGTTAGTTTTCATTAGCCCAAAATTGGAACAACTCAAATATCTTCCAGTAGGTAAATGATTAAACAAATTGTGGCATATCCATATCATGGAATACTACTCAGTGATACAAAAAGAAACTTTCCCACACCTATGGTGCATCTTACAAGGGTACATGTGAAATTTACTAAACGTAGAATATAAATGTCTTAACATAATAACTAATAAAATGTGTTGAAGGCTATGTTAACCAGTTTGATGAAAATATTTCAAATTATATATAAAAACAACACATTGTACCCTATGATTGAATTAATGTACACAGCTATGATTTAATAAAAAAAAAAAAGTTATTCTTCATGGGACAAATGCATTCTCACTACACTAAGTATACATTAGAGACCTCTGATTCTAAAACTGGTCACACCAATACTGTTTACTGACTGGCTAACTCAGCAAAAGCGCAGACTGAACAGTCACTTTGAGCTTTACCTTTCAACTCTTCAGTCTTTTCTTGAAGCTTAAATTGTATTTGCTCTTTCTGTATTTCCAGCTCTGAATTATGTTTCTGAAGATTTGCCAATTTCTAGCAAAGGGAGGAGGAAAAAAAAAAAACTTCTTTCAAAACCTCAAAAATAAATAAATAAAAAAGAAACTTTCTGTTGACACACAAAATTACTTAGATGAATCCCAAAAGAATTATGCTGAGTGAGAAAAAGCCAATCTCAAAATGTTTTATACTATATGCTTCTATTTATCTAACATTCTCAAAATGATAAAATTATAGAGATAGAGAACAGGTCAGCACTTACCAGAGCTTAGGAATAGTGAGTAGAAGAGAATGGTATGAGATTGAGGGAATGTTATTGTGTAGAATGCTTTTGCTTCTTGATTGTGTGGTGATTACAGTAATCCACACATATGACAACATTGCAGACACACATACAAGTAAATGCATGTAAAAGCAGTCATATATAAATAATGTCTGTAGATTGTACCACTGTCAATTTCCTTATTTTGGGCAGTGCCTGTGGCTCAAAGGAGTAGGGCGCCAGCCCCATATACCAGAGGTGGCAGGTTCAAACCTGGTCCTGGCCGAAAACTACGAAAAAAAAAAAAGTGCTGGGTCAATTTCCTTATTTTGATAATGTATTATAGTCATATAAGATGTTACCATTGGGGAAAACTGGGTCAAGGATACATGGAACTTCTGTATATTGTTTTTGTTAACTTCCTGTGACTTTATAATTATTTCAAAATTTTAAAAAGTTACATAGAAATTCATAAATTCTTAGAAATTAAAGAACACTCTACTAAATAACCCACAAATCAAAGAAAAATCACAAAAATGAGAGAATATATTTTGACCTCAATGATATGGAAAACACAAATTTTAAATATTGTGGGATGCTATGAAAGCAAGGCTTAATGGAAAAGTTGTAGCTTTAAATATTTTATTAAACATAAGTAACAAGAAGAAAGGTTTAAAATCATATTACCTTGTATCATAAGAAACTAAAAAAGTATAGTAAGTCAAATCCAAAATAAGCAGCAGAAAGTAAAAATTAATAGAAAATTGATGAAATAAGAGATGCACAAACAATAAACAAAATAAACAAATTCAAAATTTAGATCTTTGTAAAGACTAATAAAATTAATAGCCCCTTAGTGAAATGATCAAGAAAGTAATAAAACAGAAAATACAAATTAACAAAATATTTTAAAACGAGTGAAAAAGAGTTTATCAATACAGACTACGTAAACAATAAAAAGCATAAAAATGTATACAAATACATTGAAAAATTTAAATGAAATGAAATACATAAATTTCTTAAACTACATCAATTAACAAAATTGACAAAAGAAGAAATAAAAAAATGTAAGTAGCCTGATATATATTAAGGAAAACACATTCAGAGTAAAAAACCTCCCCCAGAGAAATCTTCAAGCCCTAGTGGCTTCTTTAAGGAAGAAACTGTCCAATACTACAATAAATAGCTTTATTTCCCAACTTGTTATATGAGACCAGCATCACCCTAATACTAAAACCTAACAACTATTATAAGGAAATAAAAAGTACATATGTATACCTTCATAATGATAGACATAAAAATCTTTAATAAATATTAGCAAATAAAATATCGCAATTATGGATAACACATTATGATCAAGGAATTAAAGGCTGGTTTAACACTAAAGAAAATGTAATTTACAGTTTTAGCAGAATAAAAGAGAAAAAAACATGATTGTCTCATTAAATGCAGAAAAAATATTTGACAAATTCAACATTCTTTCATGATATACTCTCTCAATAAACTAGCAACAGAAAAAAACTTTAACTGATTAAAGGAAATATACAACATTATTCTTAATGTTAAAACTCTGAATATGTGGCAGTGCCCGTAGCTCAGTGAGTAGGGTCCTGGCCACATACAGCCAGGGCAGCAGGTTCTAACCTGACCCAAGTTAGCTAAACAACAATGAAAACTTCCATAAAAAAAATAGTCGGGTCTTGTGGTGGGCACCTGTAGTCCCACCTACTTAGGAGGCTGAGGCAAGAGAATTGCTTAAGTCCAAGAATTTGAGGTTACTGTGAGCTGTGATGCCATAGCACTCTGCCCAGGGTGACATAGTGAGACTCTGTCTCAAAAAAAAAATTTACCTTTTAGGAATCCCTGAACATGACGAAGTTGCTTCACAAGGCACAGAGGCTCTTCTTCATGAGATTTTGAAGGAGAACTTTCTAGGCATGCCAAGAGATTACAAAATTCACATAGCAGACAGCAGAACCCCAGCACAACTCAACCTGAATAAGACTTCTCCTAGGCACATTACAATTAACTTTGCCAAAGTTAAAATGAAGAAAATTCTGCAAGCAGCCACACATAACCATAATCTATAAGGGGAAGAGTAGTAGAATGACTACAGATCTCTCTGCTAAAACTTTTCAAGCTAGAAGAGGGTGGTCATTGACTTTTAATCTTTTAAAGCAAAATAACATTCAACCCAGGATCCTGTATCCAGCTAAACTGAGTTTCATTTATGATGGAGAAATTAAATACTTTATTTTTTATTTTTTTTTTTTATAGAGAGAGAGTCTCACTTTATCGCCCTGGGTAGAGTGCCGTGGCGTCACACTGCTCACAGCAACCTCCAGCTCTTGGGCTTAAGCGATTCTCTTGCCTCAGCCTCCCGAGTAGCTGGGACTACAGGCGCCCGCCACAGCG
>CAUYON010022738.1:0-25770 GCA_963573935.1 Arctocebus calabarensis | reverse complement strand
ATCGATGGGCACTTGGGCTTCTTCCATGACTTATCAATTATGATTTGGGCTGAAATAAACATTTTGATACAGATATCCTTGTTATAATGTGATTTTTGATCTTCTGGGTATATACCAAGTAAAGGAATTATAGGATCAAATGGCAGGTCTAATTATAGATCTCTGAGTATTCTCTAAATGTCTTTCCAAAAGGAATGCATTAGTTTGCATTCCCACCAGCAATGTAGAAGAGTTCCCTTTTCTCCACATCCACGCCAACATCTCTGGTTTGGGGATTTTGTGTTGTGGGCTAATCTTAGTGGAGTTAGATGATATCTCAAGATAGTCTTGATTTGCATTTCTTTGAAGATTAAGGATAGTGAACATTTTTCTCATGTGTCTGTAGGCCATGTGCTTGTCTTCTTTAGAGAAGACAAAGACAAATTTGTTTGTCTTCAAATCTTTTGCCCATCCTGAGATGGGATCACTTGTTCTTTTCTTGCTGATACGTTTGTGTTCTCTGTGGATTCTGGTTATTAAACCTTTGTTGGAGGCATAACCTGCAAATATTTTCTCCCATTCTAAGGGCTGTCTGTTGGCTATAGTTGCGGTGTTCTTGGCCATGCAGAAGCTTTTTAGTTTCATCAGGTCCCAGTAGTATATTTTTGATATTGCTTCAATGGCCTTGGGGGTCCTCCTCATAAAGTATTCGCCCAGGCCAATTCTTTCAAGAGTTTTCCCTGCATCCTCAATTCTAGTATTTTTATAGTTTCATGTCTTAAGTTTAAATCTTTAATCCAATGTGAATCTGTCTTCGTTAGTGGTAAAAGGTGTGCGTTCAATTTCAGTCTTCTACAGGTCGCCAGCCAGTTCTCCCAGCACCTATGTTAAATAGGGATTCTTTTCCCCACTGAATGTTTTTAATGGGCTTGTTGAAGTTCAAATAGCGGTAAGTAGCTGGGTTCATCTCTTGGTTCTCTATTCTGTTCCAAACATCTACCTCTCTGTTTTTGTGCCAGTACCATGCTGTTTTGATCACTATCGATTTATAGTACAGTCTTAGGTCTGGTAGCATGATTCCTCCTGCTTTGCTTTTATTTCTAAGCAATGTCTTGGCTATTCGAGGTTTTTTTCTGATTTCATATAAAACTCTATTATTTTTTCAAGATCTTTAAAATATGGAAATGGAGCTTTAAAAGGAATTGCATCAAAATTGTATATTGCTTTGGATAATATGGACATTTTAACAATGTTGATTCTTCCCAACCATGAGCATGGTATGTTTTTCCATTTGTTGACATGTTCAACTATTTTCTTAGAGTTTCCTAGTTCTCCTTATAGAGATCTTTCATATCCTTTGTTAGGTAGACTCCCAAATATTTCATCTTCTTTGGCACTACTGTGAAAGGAATAGAGTCTTTGACTGTTTTCTTGGCTTGGTTATTGTTGATGTATATACAGGCTACAGATTTATGAGTGTTGATTTTGTAGCCTGAGACACTGCTGTATTCCTTCATCACTTCTAAAATTTTTATAGTAGAATCCCTGGTGTTTTCCAGATATACAATCATGTCATCTGCAAAGAGTGAAAATTTAATCTCTTCTGACCCTATGTGGATACCCTTGATCGCCTTTTCTTCCCTAATTGCAATGGCAAAAACTTCCATTACAATGTTAAAGAGCAACGGAGACAATGGGCAACCTTGCCTGGTTCCTGATCTAAGTGGGAATGCTTTCAATTTAACTTGATTCAATGCAATATTGGCTGTGGATTTGCTGTAGATGGCCTCTATCAGTTTAAGAAATGTCCCTTCGATACCAATTTTCTTAAGTGTTCTGATCATGAACGGATGCTGGATATTATCAAAAGCATTTTCTGCATCAATTGAGAGAATCATATAATCTTTATTTTTTAATTTGTTTATGTGCTGGATTACATTTATAGATTTACATATACTGAACCATCCTTGGGATCCTGGGATAAAGCCCACTTGGTCATGCTGTGTAATTTGTTTGATATGTTGCTGGATTATATTTGCTAGGATCTTATTGAATATTTCTGCATCTATATTCATTAGTAATATTGGTCTATAATTTTCTTTTCTTGTTGGGTCTTTTCCTGGTTTAAAGATCAAGGTGATGTTTGCTTCATAGAATGTATTTGGTAGTATTCCTTCTTTTTCTATATTTTGGAAAAGGTTGAGTAATATAGGTGCTAGTTCCTCTTTAAAGGTTTGGTAGAATTCTGACGTGAAGCCATCTGGTCCAGGGCTTTTCTTCTTAGGGAGATTTTGTATAGTTGATGCTATTTCAGAACTTGATATAGGCCTGTTCAACATTTCCACTTCCTTCTGACAAAGTCTCAGAAGGGTGGCATGCTTCCAGGTATTGGTCAATTTCCTTCAGATTTTCATATTTCTGAGAGTAAAGTTTCTTATAGTATTCATTGAGGATTTTTTTAATTTCTAAGGGGTCTGTTGTTATTTCATCTTTACCCTTTCTGATTGATGAAATTAGAGATTTTACTCTTTTTTTACTGATTAGGTTGGGCAAAGGTTTATCTATTGTATTGATCTTTTCAAAGAACCAACTTTTTGATTTATTGATCTGATGTATAATTCGTTTATTTTCAATTTCATTTCATTCTGCTCTAATTTTCTTCTGCTGGGTTTGGGATTGAAATGTTCTTCCTTTTCCAGTTGTTGAATATGTCCCATTAAGTTCTTAACTTCCTTTCTTTCTGTTTTCTTGAGAAATGCTTGCAGTGCTATAAATTTTTGTATTAGGACTGCCTTTGCAGTATCCTAGAGCTTCTGATAATTCATGTCTTCATTGTCATTTTGTTTTAAAAATTTGGAAATTTCCTTCTTAATTTCATCAATTACCCATCTGTCCTTCAGCATGAGATTGTTTAGCTTCCGTGTTTTTGTTTGAGTGTGCAGATTCTCATTGCTATTGAGTTCAACTTTAATTCCATGATGGTCTGAGAAGATGCAAGGAATAATTTTTTTCTTTTTACATTTGCTGAGGTTAGACCTATGACCTAAGATGTGATCAATTTTAGAGTATGATCACTGTGCTGATGAGAAGAATGTGTATTCAGTATTGTTGGGATGAAATGTTCTGTAGATGTCTGTTAAATCCAAATGTTGGATGGTTAAGTTTAAATCTAAAATATCTTTACTTAGCTTCTTTTTGGAGGATCTTTCCAGCACTGCTAAAGGAGTATTAAAATCTCTGACTACTATGGAGCTGGAAGAAATCAAGTTGCTCATGTCTATTAGAGTTTTTCTTCTAACTACTCTTTTGAATGAGCTAACCTCATGCTAAAAATAGCAGTGAAAGCTGCGCAGCTGATGATGTGTCTCTCTGTGACAGGCATATTGATCTAGGCTCAAGGTACAGCAACTGAAAACTCTTTCACCATTGAAGATTCACTTTATGAACCGTATTTGTTAGAATCCTCCACCCTCAAAGACAGATTTATAAGCAGCAGCATGAAATGAAGGCTTATTTCATATACACATGGTGATTTAAGCAGAAAAGTTCTCAAGACTAACCAAAATAGTCACCTCTACTGATAAGAAAGGACAGGGGTACTCCCTTTGGCAGTTGATAGAGCCACTCTGGGGAAAAACAAACAAATCACAAACTTTAGCACTGATTATACTCATATCTTTCTCCTAATCTGATAAATGGAGAATAATAAATAAATAAATAAATAAACAAACAAACAAACAGAAAGAAAGAATCTGTTGCCTCCAAATGAGGTAAGAGATTAAAGCAGTCAAATTGAATATCTTCAGGGATAATGAACTTGAGATGTTTCCTATGTTCAAAGTTGGAAATGAAACACACTACCATAGACCATGCTGACCATTTTTCAAAATCTGGATAGGTCTGGAAGAACAACATCAATGTGTGTGTGTATCAGTAGGAGAAAATAATAGGAATGATAGAAGGGAGAAGACCAGAGTTTTGGCTCAGAAGGGCAATAGTTTTAATCTCAAGTCATTAATTTGCTAGCAGGTTGAGCAGAACAGGCCATTGAAGTAACGTAGCTTCTTTTCTTTCTAAGGACTACAAACACTATCACCAGGGCAATTTAATGGAAATAAAATAGATGTCTTTAGCGCTGAAGAAATTCATTTTTATTCTGTGAATTTTTGCTAGGAAAAAAATACTGCATGATACCCATCCTGAATGTGAGATTTTCTTTCAAAGTGTTAACACAAATAAGCTCTGATATTTTTCTCAAACAGGGTAAGAGTCTTTGTGTTTTCACTCAAAAAGGTGTTACATATATACCAACAAAAGAAGAATAGTAACATTGACAAATCTCTCCTTTAAAATTGCCTGAAATAGAATTCTACTTGCTTGATCTTTTAAATATGTGTCTTTGCATCCTAAGTAAAGCAGAAGAAAGTTCTTACTGGATGTTGTCTTATTTTTCTATTGCCATCATAACAAAGGATCATAAACATAGTGACTTAAAACAACACAGATTTATTTTCATGCAGTTCTGACAAAGTCTCACTGGACCAAGATCAAGGTATCAGCAGGCCTGCGTTCCTTTCTGGAGGCTTTAGTAGAAAATCTGTTTCCTTGTGTTTTCCAGCTCCTAGAGGCTGCCTGTCTTCCTTTCCTTCTGTCCTCCTCCCCCTACTGCTCTCTTCAAAGCCAGCAACACCACATCCTTCTAGCCTTGCTTCCTTAGTTGTATCTTCCTTTGATTTTCCTCTTTGCCTCCCTCTTCTTCTTTAAAGGATACTGGATTATACTAGGTACACCCAGATGATGCCAAATAATATCTCCATTCTGATGCAAGCTGATTATTAACATTCAATTCACTTGCAACATCAATACCTCCTAGCAATGTAATGTAATATATTCACAGGTTTGGGCGATAAACGCTTTGGTATCTTTCAGGGTTCAAGAAGCGTTATTCTGATTACTACAGATGCTATGATGAATTATAATTTCTATCCCAAATAAAGAATTAAATGTCTTGGGAAACTTCCCCGTGCCCTGGCTCAGTGATGCACTGGTTCCTGTAAGGGTTCACCTGGATGGTTGCAGGCAGGAAGATCCTTCTATCATCTTTCCCTCAAAGAGTTCTACCTTCTGGGAGAGGGTGATAATTGCATTACTAATATGTATATACATTTTCTTAAGTATCTTTGATATGACATAATACCCTTTGAACTATTTCTGCTTCTTAAAGTTTTCACGTATCAACCAATAAAGAAAGGAGGTATTATGTATTTTCTTTATGGTACTAGACCAAAACTAGAACAGTTTAAAAATATTCAATCCTATGTTAATTAATGTACAGTCTTTTGATAAAAGATTTTCAAAAAAAGAAATATAATTAGAGGGTGTAGCATGAAGAGAAAATGAGCAAAATAAAATTTCCTTTATTAAAATAAATGAAGTTAAAAGTTGAATTCTCCAGATAAAATCTTAAGTACTATTTCTCATTCAACTTCTAGTCTCAAATACCTTTATAATTATCTTTCCTGTCTCTATTTCTATAATTCCTCCATAGAAGGTAAGATGAGAAAAATTTTAATGGATATTCAGTCTAATATTTAAATCCATCTATGTTTGAACATTCTGTCCACATCTTCTCTGGCTACAATTCATATGTGTCTGTACAATTTTATTTCAAGAAAATCCAGCCTATCTTTTGTCACTCCATTGCCTGTCTGTCTGTTTTTATTTTCCTTATATTAAGCCAAAACATTTTTCAGTTTGCTATTTTTTTCTCCCTTAGAGCCTCACAAAAAAAAAAAAAAAAAGTCTAATTTCTGTCTACATGGGAGCCCTTACAATGTTGAAGACAACATCCACAGCTTGGCTTCCCCTCTCCAGGCTAAACATCCTCTATTTCTTAATCCTGTTTTCTGTAGCAAAGCCTTAAACTCAGATATAAGCCTTGGCTCTCCCTGTATATATCATAATCTATCATCATATTATTACTCAGAGTGATGACATTGCTGTGAATGAAGTATTCCATCGACAGCCTGATCAGTAGAGAATATTGTTCTAAATAAAGGCAGATCTTCTTACTTCCCTCCATGCAACCCCTTGGAGCCTAGGGGAATTTGTCTGGCTTTATGAGTACTTTATTTCTTTGACTCATACTGGGATTCCCATCAACAGAAAAATCTTCATATATTTTACCACAACTATTTTGAATTCCAATCTCTTCATCCTGTCCATATAGAGTAAGGAGGAATAAACAAAACACTCTCATCATCCCTTTTGAGTTTTGTGCTATAATAAGCAGTTCATTGTTTAACCCTGTCAAGGATCTTTTTATACCAATTATATCATCTAAAGTAGTCATCATCTTTCTCAATTTTTAACCACCTTCCCATATGAACATGTGTTATTTTGCACCTCCATCAAAATTATTCATAAAAATGGAAAACACATTGTGGAAAATGGCAGTGTTTATAGTGAACTACCAGAAAGTTTTCTACATCCTGACAACAATCTACCATTTGTCATTGTGGATAGAGTAATTTGGACATTTTTTTATAAATAAAATTGATTTTTCTATATGAATTTTTTTCCAGAAAACTTGTTAAATTCTTTTACTTAATCTAATTTTTCTATACTTTCTTTGAGTTTTCTAAGTACCCAATCAATATTTTTCTATGTACCAATATTTTTTCATGAATAGTGACGTTTTTCCCATGCCAAACTTTTTTCACAGCAAGAATTTTTCTTACTTAACTGAACTGAATTATTTTATTCGCTTTATGCTGGATGATGCATTAATCCTCTATTTCCTTTTTATTATAGAGTAGATTCCATGGTATGGAATTGTGTAACCATACACACATTGAGGATATTGGATATGTTTTAAGATTTTGCTATTATGAATAAAGTTAATGTAATGAATTTGATCACGTTATTTTTAGTGTGTTTCTAGGTGAATGTAAGTCTTCATTTCTCTGGAATAAATGCAAAGGAGTGTTAATTATTGCTTTGTATGATGCATGTATGATGCAATTTCTGTTTTTATAGTGTATATATTTAAATATTTTGTTGTCAAGAAATTACCAAACTGTTTTCCTGAATGTATCATTTTACGTCCCTGCCAGTAACGTGTGAGTGATACAATTTTTTCACATTAGATGTTATCACTATGTTTTATTATTATTATTTTAACTTGGTCATTCTAATAGGTATGTAATGTTATCTAATTATGGTTTTAATTTGTACATCCCTAAGGCAAATAATGTTCAACATGTTTTTAAATATTTTTTGTCTGTATATAGAATTTGTTGGAATGTCTCTTTATGTCTTTTGCATCCTTTTTAATTGGATGATCTGTTTATTTCTTTTTTACTATTGAATTTTTAAGTTTTTTAATATATGATAAATATGACTCCTTTAACAGATATGTGGCTTGAAAATATTTTCTCTTTATCTAGTGTCTTTTCATCCTCTTAATGGAATTTTTCATAGAACAAAATTATTGACTTTAAAAATTTTGAATCCAAATTACATATTTTTATTTTTTCATTTTGTCTTGTTCTAGATTCTGAAGATTTTCCTGTATGGTTTTCTCAAGGTTTATAGTTTTTTATTTTGTATTTAAGTCTCTCTATTCTCTCAGGCTGAAAAGAAAGGATTAAACGTCCCTAACTAAAGGCTTTAGGATAGAGCAACTTGCTTAGGCTGCAGGTCTCCACTGAGGAGACTTCTCCAACTGTGTATCTTTTATCTGAGAAGAAATCATTTGAAATTACATTGTCTAGTAGTTGCCCTCTACACATGCAAAAGTCCAGGTGTGGTCCAATAGTTCCACAAGTACAATACAGGTTGCATTGCTCAGGAAGTCTAATAATCATGGCAAATCCTCCTGCAGCAGAGGCCAGGGCCACAGGCATTGTGCCAGGTATGTCAGTCACTGGAGAATCTGCTTCTGGATTCTTCAGAATGTGTGTGATTGCCCACTTTGGCATCATACTTCTCAGAACAGTGATATTGGGGGGTCTACTGGGGCAGCAAGGAAATGGCAGTCAGTATCAGCTTGCCCTAATAGGATCTGTTTTTCTGTCTAGGGGGAAAAATTTAATTGCTGTGTAACTCAGATACATCTCTCTTCCTGGCAGAACTCTTCCTTTCCTCCTTTCTTCCTCCTTCCAAGTTCTGTTTTCTGCCTAACTCTCAAAGGACTGACCTCAGTTTAATATTGTTTCCTCTGTATGTCTTCTGCTATGTCCCTCAATAAACAACTGTCAAACAACTTCTAATGTAGCATTCATTAAACTACAGCACAATTGCCTTTGTATTTCATGTAATCTCCCAAGATTTTAAATTCTTTGTGAATACAAACTTCCTGTCTTTTTCAACCATGTAGACTGTGGCCATCAGATTGTGCCATATAAGTATGTGTTCAATTAACTATTGGTAAAGATATTGATACATATATTACATTTGCATCAGTGCTGATTTAGCCATGATTTAACTTTTGTTCAAGAAAAAGTGTAAGTACGCTATTCTTCAAGGTACTTCTCCCTGCACACACGTGCACATGTTCACACACACACAATTGAGATGATTTATTTAAGTAATCCTTTGAGAAAGATCTTATAAATAGATTATTTGAGCCTTTGTGTTATGTATCGTCTTTAAAATTTCAGGTCAATGATTAATATCTTGGAGCTGTATGCTAGCTCAGAATTATAAAAAAATAGCTTCACTGTAATGCCAATTGTACATTTCAAATTTGGGGATAAACAATTCAAGAAGTCTTTAATTACATCAAGATATCTTAAAGTCATCTACTAAAAATATAATGATAACTTTCTGATATTTTCTCTCAGCTATATATTTTGGTGGTAATATATTATTACAATTTTATATTTACAAGTAAAATATTTTAAAATAATTAATGCATATGTTTGCTCTGAAAAGTAAAGAAATCGGTTACATTGGGGAACCTTTACACTGTTTGAATTAATCACAGTGTTTTATTTTTGATTATTATTGCAAATATATCTTGCCAAACTCTTTGTTATTTACTTGTTTGGAAAAAAACAATTCCACAGGGATAAATATAAGCCATTGAAGTGATTTAGTTTTAATTCAGTTTCATATCTAATGTGAAACAATACTAAATAAAAATCACAACACGAAATGCCTCTTGTTTAAACTGTGCTTTCCTTTGTCAAAAGCACTATCATGTGTGGCTCCATCCAGAATGCCTATGCTTTGACTATCAAGTACTATTACCTTCATCTTACAAATGAGGCTAAGTGGCCAGCCTGTCTTAGCACAGATATTTTGTGATAGATTCGAGGCCTTAATACAGGCCTTCAGTGATTTCTTCCCATAAAATATTTGTAGAGAGAGAGAGCGAGAGAGAGGAACATATCTTAGTTAGGGGAAGCAATAGTCTCAAATGAAACATTAGTATTTTGAGGTGAATTTTAAGCTGGGGCCTTCAAGAATGTGGCCCCAGTATGCTTTTCTGTGCAACTGATATAGCAAGCAGCTGCTAAAGTTTCTGCCTAATAACGCTGTGTGTACATTTGGTCCCTTGCTTAGGAAAACAAATGAACTCACTTCAGGGTTGGGTCTATAGGCAGATGATTGAAATTCAGGAAGGTGTTTATATGCATTCAAGAGAGTATTTCTGATAGTGCATTTCTGCATGGGTGGTCTCAAAGGGAGTGGATGAATGGAAACAGAAAGATTGTTTATAGAGAGGAAATGAAAAGAATTAGTTTCTGTGGAGGCCAGGCAGGTGATCTAGGTATCCCACAATGGAATGCATATTCTCATAGACACTTTAAAAAGTAAGAAAAAGAAACCTTGGATTGAGGGCTTGCCTTTAGTTTCCAGCCAGTTCTCATCAAGGCTCTTTGCAAGGGTTTTCTGATCCCAAGAGAAGCTTTTATCTGACACAGGTTTCCTATGCTGGGCTTATCTGGTACTCAAATAATCACACAGAGCAGTTCTTGCCTAGATTATTCAGCTTGTCCCTGGCCTCAGCAGGCTTTGAATTTAAATAAACAAACATGAAATCAAAAAGACTGACTTGTGATCCTTGGGTCACAGATGCCTATTCAGAGTAACTATTCTTATTTCCCAGTGAAATTGAAAAACAATCCTATGCATCTTCAAAAATATCATAAGTTCTATTTTGGGAAAGATCAGTGGATATACAAAGAGCAGTGGGATAGAAAATAGAAAAAGTATATGGTTGACCATATACTGAGTGAATTTAAGATGGCTGGAAGTTGCTAAAACTATACTAGATAGACCACCCTACAATTCATACTTACCATAACTTTGACCTTCTGGAGCGCAGTTATAAGGAACTAATTTTCTTGAAGGTAGGATCTATGCACTATGAATTTTGGAATCTTAACATCCCACTGTACATATGTCTTTGTATGTGTGTTTCCCACCATGATTGTACAAACTCCTTGAGAGGAGAGATAGCTGTGTATGCCTCTGTGTGCACATGCCTTCACATTTCCAACAGCTAACAAAAAAACAATTTATAAAAGACACTCTGTACTATGCATTAAAAATGTACCTCCCAGGGTTAATCATTACTACTTTCAAAATCAAAGGTTTTTGACAATAATACATTTTTTTATTTTGTCACTCAAAATCAACAGTATGAATAATTATTGACTTATACTTAAATTCAGTGATAGTCTAAAAGCTTTTCTCAGTGGCTCAGTTTGATCTTTGCGTGTCCCATAAATGATGCATAAAACAAAACAGAGGTTGCAGCTAGACTCCAAGAGGTGGCGAATTCCAGGGTCAGAAAGTACAACCATGTTTGTCATGATATGGGCCCATTGTAGGTATGTGAACAGGCTGAAATACATAGACTAGGACTGGTGTGTGTAAGAACATGAATTAATGTAATAAAAACTGTCTCAGGGCTCTATCCAGAACTTCCACCCAGATAACTACCTATTACTTTAATTAGCCACAGACATGACAAAAATCAACATTTCCAAAGTCAAACTGTGGTCATCCTTCTGCTTTCCCTCTCTCAGGAAATGTGGTAACTATTTGCCTAGCTGCAAATGGCAGAATTCTGAGAGCTTCTCTTTTATCCTTATTTGTTTTTCTTTCCATGTATAATTAATTAAGTGCTATGGTTTCTACTTTCTAATCCTCTTGCAAATCTGCCAACTTTCCTCCATTGTTAGCACCCTTATAGTAAAGACACCACTATATTTCATCTGGATTAATAAACAGTTTATCGTCTTTCTTTGCCTAGGCTTCCACCTTACAAATTACTCACACATTTCAGCCAAAATAAGCCCTCCACATGCATACACTGAAATTAGCTAAATTTGTTGCTATTGTTCCATTTTTTTTAACATCTAGAATGATAGTTTTCATTTTTTCTATCCTCTATTGCTTGCCTTCCTCCTAACTTCTACTCAATGGAGGTGATGCATCTTCTAGCATTTCTTGACCTACAGGTGAAAGAGTAATATTGAAATCATACAAATTTTTTTTTCAATCACAATGAAATGAAACTGAAATCAACAAGAGTAAGAAAACTGAATGGTTTATAAATATGTGGAAATGAAACAACACATTGTCACATACAAAATGGGTTCAATAAGAAATCACAAGGGAAATGAAAAAATACTTAGACATTAATGAAAATGAAAACACATCATTCCAGAACTTACAGGATCTAGGAATCACAATGATAAAAGGAAAACTTATAGCCATGGATGCTTACATTCAAACAAAGAAAGATCTTTAATCAGGGAGGGTGACTTTAGCAAGGGTGGCACCAATATCCCCCACACAACAATAACTTGGCAGCCATCCACATATGGCTTTGTGGGAGCTTAGTGAGAGTTTGTGATCCAGGGGGAAAGTTGTGAAATGCCAATGGAGGCCAAGACTGAAGACGGCAACTTTAACAAGGCAGGCCCAAGACAAGGGGGCAACTTTGCTGACCATGTTTTAAGCTATGGACCCAAGAACAGTCCTATTCCCCCATTGACTCCCCTAGAGTGCTGTTTGGCCTTCATCCTGCCTTCAGTCCCATCTTAGGGATCTGGGAAGAACTATGCCCATATGTGCCTCAGGTGATAGGCCCACTGATATTGATCATGTCTCTAGACCATAAAGTAGCCCAGATTTCTACCACTCTTGGCAATTGGCTAGGAGATACTCTCACTGCCCAGAAACCTGCTCGGAAACACATCTGTATCTGCTCCCAGAGGCAAGTCCACTCTGGGTCCCACAGCAGACCCTGAAGTGACCCAATAACTTGGCACCAGTCCTTCTCTGTTAGGGGTCTGAAGTGATCTTTCCTACCCTCAGATCTGGTGCAAGTCATGTCTGTCCATGCTCTCAGATGTGGGCCTGAAAACCTCAGTAAAAACCTGCATACTGAAGCAGCTTTGTAATTGAGGTCCAGGTTTTCTCAGCAGTGGTCGTGGAGCAGTTGTGGTCATGGAGTAGTTCCTGGGCAGGAGATATATCTGTCAGTGAACTTGGAGGGCATACAGTGGGGAAATGACAGTTTCCTCAATAGTAGTGTTGGGAAAGCTAGATATATACATGCAAAAGATATTGGACTCATCTCACAGCATACACAAAAATTAACCTGAAATTCATTTAAGGAAAACACTACTTAAGAGCAATAAACTTGATGTTGAAATCATGTAAAAACACCTTTTCTTCCAGTACTAGATTTTAGATATCGTCTTCTGTTAATTATGTTTTTCATCTCACCAAGAATGTGCCACTCAGGAGGAAGGACCATAGCAACTTGAGAGTGCACCCCATTATTTTTTTGAATCGGGAAAAATTATATCACCCAAATAAACACTTCTCTGTCTTTAAAGTTTTGAGCTGCCTTTCCCACTAGATAGAATTTGTCATTTTCTGTCTCTGATCTTTTAACAACTTGAACATATGGTTGCTTATATTATATTAATTCTTAATCTTTGCCTCTCACAAGAATATAAGCTCAATAAGGCCTCTGAATCACAGAGCTGACTCAGGAAAAGCTCCCAAAGGAAAAAAGGAGAAGTGGTTAATCAGTTGCAGCACAGCAAGTGTTTTTATGACTTTCTAGTCTCCTCCAGAGAGAAGCAACAACTGTAAATAAAACTATGTATTTCTGTTCAAGGAACTGAAGAAAACTGGTGCCTTCAGGTAGGAATATGAAATATGCAGGTCATTCTTATTGTCAAGGCAAATACTCAGTTGGGTGAGCATCATGTATAAAAGTATGTAAAGTCAAATGAAAGATAAGGAGAGATTCAAATCTAATAGACTCCATGAGTTTGGGGCCAGAACATTCTGTTTTATTGGTTATAGCTTTCCTGGAAGGATATGCCAGATTCTACATTTCTATGAGACCATCTAACTTCTCAAAGTGTCACTAGTTAAAAATACAAACTCCTAAGATCCTGCTCATCCCAAAAATATGATTCTTCTCACTCAGATTCATCCTGTCCTGATTCTCACCTTTGTTATTTGTCCCTGAGCCTAAACTTGGGGAAGACATATTCCTCATATTAAATACTTTGAAATATTTTACTGTTAATTAGGAATTATATCTGATTTTCAGTCATCTTCTGTGCCTATCATTTTACGAATTATATCTGAGTTTCACTCGTCTTCTATGCGTATCATCTCAACCTGCTTCTTACTTTTCTTATCTCTTACACGTCTCCTTCTTCCCTTCTACATTATCTCTCTGTGCCTTGTCTTATCAGTGTCTCATTGGTTGATCTCCTTATTGCATCTTAGCTTCTTCCTGTCTTCATTTATTTTCTATTGTTTATAACAAAACACTTGAAACTGGGTAATTTATAAAGAAAAAGAATTTATTTCCTGTGGTTATGAAGGCCAACAAGTCCAAAGTCAAGGGGCCTCTCTGGTCAGAACCTTCTTCCTGGTGGGGACTTCCTGCAGAGTATACAGGTAGCATAGAGCATCACATGGAGAGAGGGATGATCAAGCCAACTCAGGTCTTTTCTTCCCTTCTTCTTCTTCTTCTTCTTCTTCTTTTTTTTTTTTTTTACTAAATCATATTTGTGTACATTGGTGCAATCATGGGACACAATGTGCTGACTTCATATACAATCTGAAATATTTTCATCAAAGTATTTAACATAGCCTTCATGGCCTTTTAATCACCATATGAAGACATTCATATTTTACACTTAATAATTTTCACTTATACTCTTCTAAGATGCACTGTAAGTGTGATCCCACCAATCACCCTGCCTCCAGCTATCCTCCCCCCTCCCCTCACCTCCCTTGCCCCTTTCCCTATTTCTTGTGCTATAACTGGGTTTTAGCCTTCATATGAAAGCTATAGATTAGCTTCATAGTAGAGCTGAGTACATTGGATACTTTTTCTTCCATTCTTCAGGTACTTTGCTAAGAAGAATGTGTTCCAGCTCCATCCATGTAAATATGCAAGAGGTAAAGTCTCCATCTTTCCTTAAGGCTGCATAGTATTCCATGGTATACATGTACCACAATTTATTAATCCATTCGTGGGTCAATGGGCACTTGGGCTTTTTCCATGACTTAGCAATTGTGAACTGGGCTGCAGTAAACATTCTGGTACAGATATCTTTATTGTGACATGATTTCTGGTCTTCTGGATATATACCTAGTAAAGGAATTATAGGATTGAGTGGCAGATCTATTTTTAGGTCTCTAAATATTCTCCAAACATCCTTCCAAAAGGAATATATCAGTTTCATTCCCACCAGCAATGTAGAAGTGTTCCCTTTTCTCCACATCCCTGCCAGCATCTCTGGTTTTGGGATTTTGTTATGAGGGCTAATCTTACTGGAGTTAGATGATATCTCAAGGTAGTTGTGATTTGCATTTCTCTTGTAATTAAGGATGATGAGCATTTTTTCACAGCTTGTAGGCGGTGCGCATGTCTTCTTTAGAGAAGTTTCTCTTCAAGTCCTTTTCCCACCCTGAGATGGGATAACTTGTTCATTTGTTGCTAATACATTTGAGTTCTCTGTGGATTCTGGTTATTAAACTTTTGTTGGAGGCATTACCTGCAAATATTTTCTCCCAATCTGAGGGGCTACCTGCCTGCTACACTGACTGTGTTCTTGGCAGTGCAGAAGCTTTTTAGTTTGATCTGGTCCCAGTAAGGTATTTTTGATACTGCTTCAATTGCCTGGGGAGTCCTCCTCATAAAAAATTCACTCAGGCCGATTCCTTAGAGAGTTTTCCCTACACTTTCTTCTAGTATTTTTATAGTTTCACGTCTAAGTTTAAATCTTTGATCCAGTGAGAGTCTATCTTAGTTAATGGTGAAAGGTGTGGGTTCAGTTTCAGTCTTCTACAGGTCACCAGCCAATTCACCCAGCAACATTTGTTAAATGGGGAATCTTTTCCCCACTGAATGTTTTTAATTGCCAAAGATCAAATAGCAGTAAGTAGCTTGGTTCATCTCTTGGTTCTCTATTCTGTTCCATACATCTATCTCTCTGTTTTTGTGCCAGTACCATGCTATTTTGATCACTATCGATTTATAGTACAGTCTCAGGTCTGGTAGTGCAATTCCTCCTGCTCTGATTTTATTTCTGAGTAAGGTCTTGGCTATTTGCGGATTTTTCTGATTCCGTATAAAACAAAGTATTATTTTTTCAAGGTCTTTAAAATATGACAATGGAGTTTTAATAGGAATTGCATTAAAATTGTATATTTGGGTAGTATGGACATTTTAACAATGTTGATTCTTCCCAGCCATGAGCATGGTATGTTTTTCCATTTGTTGACATGTTTAGCTGTTTCTTTTCTTAGAGTTTCATTGTTCGCTTTATAAAGATCTTTCATATCCTTTGTTAGATATACTCCCAAATATTTCATCTTCTTTGGTACTACTGTGAAAGGGATAGAGTCCTTGACTGTTTTTTCAGCTTGACTATTATTGGTATATATAAAGGCTACAGATTTAAGGGTGTTGATTTTATAGCTGGAGACACAGATGTATTCCTTGATCACTTCTAAAAGTTTTGTAGTAGAATCACTGTTGTATTCCAGATATACAATCATATCTGCGAAGAGTGAAAGTTTAATCTCTTCTGATCCTATGTGGATACCCTTGATGACCTTTTCTTCCCTAATTGCAATGGCTAAAACTTCCATTACAATGTTGCCTAGTTCCTGATCTAAGTGGAAATGATTTCAATTCAACTCCATTCAATAGAATATTGGCTGTGGGTTTTCTGTAAATGGCCTCTATCAGTTTAAGAAATGTCACTTCTATACCAATTTTCTTAAGTGTTCCGATCATGAAGGGATGCTGGATATTATCAAACGCTTTTTCTGCATGAATTCCTAGTTCCTGATCTAAGTGGAAATGATTTCAATTTAACTCCATTCAATAGAATATTGGCTATGGGTTTGCTGTAAATGGCCTCTAACAGTTTAAGAGATGTCACTTCTCTACCAATTTTCTTAAGTGTTCTGATCATGAAGGGATGCTGGATATTATCCAACACTTTTTCTGCATCAATTGAGGGAATCAAATGGTCTTTGTTTTTTAATTTGTTTATGTGCTGAATTACATTTATGGATTTACATATATTGAACCAGCCTTGAGATGTTGGGATAAAGCCCACTTGGTCATGGTGTATAATTTTTTTTGATGTGTTGCTGAATTCTGTTTGCTAGAATCTTATTGAATATTTTTGCATCAATATTCATTAGTGATATTGGTCTGTAGTTTTTTTTTGTTCTTGTTGGGTCTTTTCCTGGTTTAGGGATCGAGGTGATATTCTCTTCATAGAATGTATTGGGTAGCATTCCATCTTTTTCTATATTTTTAAAAAGGTTGAGTAATATAGGTACTAGTTCCTCTTTAAAGGTTTGGCAGAATTCTGACGTGAAACCATCTGGTCTTGGGCTTTTCTTTTTAGGGAGATTTTGTATAGTTGATGCTATTTCAGAACTTGATATTGGCATGTTTAACATTTCCACTTCATTCTGGGTAAGTTTAGGAAGGTAGCATGAATCCAAATATTGGTCAATTTCCTTCAGATTTTCATATTTGTGAGAGTAAAGTTTCTTATAATATTCATTAAGGATTTTTTGTATTTCTAAGGGGTCTATTGTTATTTCATTTTTACCATTTCTGACTGATGAAATTAGAGATTTTAGTCTTTTTTTTCCTGATTAGGTTAGCCAAAGGTTTATCTATTTCATTGACGTTTTCAAAGAACCAACTTTTTGATTTATTGATCTGTTGTATAATTCTTTTGTTTTCAATTTCATTTAATTCTGCTCTGATTTTGGTTATTTCTTTTTTTTCTGCTGGGTTTGGGGTTGGAATATTATTCCTTTTCCAGTTGTTTGAGGCGTCCCATTAAGTTATTAAATTCCTCTCTTTCTATTCTCTTGGGAAAGTACTGCAGTGCTACAAATGTCCCTCTTAGGATTGCCTTTGAAGTATAGCAGAGGTTCGGATAATTCGTGTCTTCATTGTCATCTTGTTCCAAGAATTTGGTGATTTCCTTCTTAATGTCATCTATGACCCATCTATCATTCAGCATAAGGTTATTTAGCTTCCATGTTTTTGTTTGAGTATGCAGATTCCTGTTATTATTGAGTTCACCTTTTATTAAATGGTTGTCTGCGAAGATGCAAGGAATAATTTCTATTCTTTTAAATTTGCAGAGGTTAGACTTGTGACCTAAGATGTGATCAATTTTGGAGTATGTTCCATGTGCTGATGAGAAAAATGTGTATTCAATTTTATTAGGATGAAATGTTCTGTAGATGTCTGTTAAATCTAGTTGTTGAATGGTTAAGTTTAAATCTAAAAGTTCTTTACTTAGCTTCTTACTGGAGGATTAATCCAACACTGCTAAAGGATTATTAAAATCTCCAACTACTATAAAGCTGGAGGAGATCAAGTTACTCATATCTATTAGGGTTTTACTTATAAATTGAAGTTCATTCTGATTGGGTGCATAAATATTAATAATTGAAATCTCATCATATTGATCAGTATCACCTTTAACAAATATGAAATTATCATCTTTATCCTTCCGTATTTTGGTTGGTTTAAAGCCTATTGTATCTGCAAATAAGATTGCAACACCTGCTTTTTTCTGTTTTCCATTTGCCTGGACTATAGATGACCATCCCTTCACCTTGAGTTTAAATTTATCTTCTAAAGTAAGGTAAGGTAAGGCATTCTTGTATGCAGCAGATATCTGGCCTGAGTTTTTTTTTATTCAATCAGTCAACCTATGCCTCTTTAGAGGAAAATGTAAGTTATTCACATTAATAGAACATATTGATAAATCTGTAGATAATCTAGTGGACATTTTTAATCCTTTCATCACTGTGGAAGTTTGAATTTGGTAAGAAGTTTCTGGGTGAGAAAACTTTTATGGTGGAGGATTATGCTGGTTGTTATGGAGGATAGGTTTGAGAATATCCTGGAGAGCTGGTTTAGTTATTGGCAAATTTCTTCAGCATATGGATGTCATTAAAGTATTTAATTTCTCCATCGTAGATGAAACTCAGTTTAGCTGGTACAGGATCTTGGGTTGCAAGTTATTTTGTTTTAGGAGATTAAAAGTAGATGACCATTCTCTTCTAGCTTGGAAGGTTTGATCAGAGAGATCTGAAGTTATTCTAATATTCTTCCCCTTGTAGGTAATAGATTTCTTATGTCTGGTTGCTTTCAGAATTTTTTCTTTCATATTAACTTTAGTGAAGTTAATTATGATGTGCCTCGGGGATGTCTTATTCAGGTTGTGTCGTGCTGGGGTTCTGAAACTGTTTGCTATCTGAATTTCAGAATCTCTTGGCATGTCTGGAAAGTTCTCTTTCATAATTTCATAAAGAAGAGACTCTGTATCTTGTGAAGCCACTTCAGCATTTTCAGGTATCCCTATGAGGCAAATATTCATTTTCTTTGAGTTATCCCAGAGCTGTCTGAGTGAATGATCCATTTTTGCCTTCCATTTCTCTACCTCTTTTTAGGTTTGGGAGCGTTCAAAAGCTTTGTCTTTCATGTCAGAAATCATTTCTTCTGCTTGCTCCATACTCTTACTGAGAGATTCTACTTTGTTTCTCAGATCTTCAAGGGCTGCAACTTTTTGTCTCAGTGTGTCAAAATCTTTGGTCATTTGAACTTTGAATTTCTTGACTTCTTGAGACAATTTTTGAAATGCTCCCAGATTTTCTAATTCCAATTTTTCCTCTATTTTATTGATCTTGTTTGCAATCCAAATTCTGAATTTGATTTCTGACATCTCAGCCATCTGCTTATGCATAGGATCGTCATTTGTGTCTGCCAACTTGTTCCTTGAGGGGGTTGATCTACGCTGGTTGTTCATGTTTCCAGAGCTTTTCCACTGATTCCACCCCATATTTATTTTGCACCATTTGGCTGGATGAGTAGGTAAGGATAATTTGGCTTGGGGTTCTAGGAGTAGTGATTGACCAGTTCTTGGCCTGTAAGCTAGGACTGGTGTTTGTACCTTTTCCCCTAGAGTTTTGCCAACCCATACTTTGTCACTGCCTGTGAAACTGGGGGCCTTCTTGATGTGGTGGGGTTAAGTGGGGGCTCTGTCTTATTTCCAGTTGGTCTCTGTCTTACCCTAGAGAATCTGTTACTCTGTGTTGGAATCTGAGCTGTGGAGAAATACTAGCAGTTAGGTCACCATGCCCCCAACAGACAACAATTGGAAAAGGAAAATCAAACCTTCCCAGTACCACACACCTAGAGTGTCATGTTGGAAAGTCCTTGGGTGATTGGTCCAGTTGAAGAGTTCCCCATCAATTGTCCCAGCCAGTACCAACCTCAAATCAAAGAGTTGAAAAGTCTCTGGCTACTAGATAGCAGGAGTCTGCTGGTAGCTCTAGTATAACTCGCTCCAGAGCTCTGTGAGCTCAGGAGGGCCCCCCAGCCAGTAAATTAGTCTGGGAAGGTTGATGCCTCCTTCCCCACCTTGCCCCTCTGTCATACCCATACTCTGGTAACCCTGCATGGCTGTGATCCTGTCCCCTCCAAAGAGCAGATGCTCTAGAGGTTTGCGCCTGCCTAGGTCACTAGGGGCTCTGTGGCTCCTCAGCCAGGCCACCAGTTTCTGTCAGTGTTGGCAGAGGGGAGGTGAGGTCTGACAACCTGGGTACTTGATAGGGGCTGGGGCGATTCACTCAGTTCCAGCCCTGTCCTTGACTGATGTTGCTAATATAACAGAACAAGTTCACAGAATTTCTGGCCAGTGGAAGAGATGCTGGGCTGCTAATAGTCCTGACTCAGTCTGTGAGCTTCAGCCTTCTGTCTCAGCTGTCATCCCCTGAGGGCCAGGTGTAGCTGAAATTTAGCAAAGCTTTCTCAGGGCTGCCGCTCGGTGCCTCAGGGGACTGCCTGTCCAATTCGGCCTCCTCTAGGCTCACTTTCCTCTCACCACTCCTGAGCTGGAAAAACAGCACAGATTAGCAAAAGCCCACGCCCTGTTCACACCCCTCAAGAAAATGTCCAAGAATCTGGACTCTGTGGGGGACAGATCTCCAGACCTCAGGTTGAGAGTAGAGAGGAGTGCCAGGAGTTCAAACTTGCAGGTAGAGAATATATACAGTTTTATACAGTTTTATGCCTGGCAGGAGAATGCCATGGCACCCTAGTAGGGGTGGAGGTTCAGTTCTTAGAGGGTCTCTCCCGTGGAATAGAGTGGGAGGACATCTGAACTCTGCTCGCTTGTTTGTATGGAGGTATGAAGTATGTTGCAAGGTGAATCTCATGGGGGGAGGGGACTCCCGTCTGCTTGGTGGTGTGTTCTGTACCTTTTATTTGTATCCTTGGGGTTGCAGGTCTCTCCAGCAGGGTTGATGTGCTTCAACCTTCTCTTTTGGCTCAGTTCCAAACTGTTGGCTTTCTTACTAAATTTCTGTTCTTTAACTCTCCTTCTGGACGGAAGCATCTGCAGAAAGGTGGCTACAGACTGTTATCTTGGCTCCTCCCCCTTTTCTTCCCTTCTTACACAATTGTGCCAGTCCCACTCCCTTGATAATACTGAATTCATTAACCCATTATTTTATTAATCCATTCATGAGAACAAAGCCCTCATGACCCAGTTATCTCTTGAAGACGCTACACTTCTCAATATTGCCACATTGGAATTAAGTTTCAATGAAGGTTTGGAGGGAACAAACATTCAAACAATAGCAAGGACCACTGTTATGTATGAAGTTCAATATAGTCAATATTTCCCTGATGGAGAGTGCTCCAAATCTGGAATTATTCTTTATTAAATAGAATCACATAATTGAAAGCCAGACGAGCAAGCATTTTTCTTGGTTTCTAATATTTTTAGTCTCGTTCTAACATAAAATTGATAAATGGCTATTTGCTATGTGTATGTTCTGTGGTTAAGTAGAAAGGATGCAAATTTTTTACTTAAAAAATTTGTAATTATAAAGTACACATAGCATAACATTTTTGTCTTAACTTAGTTTTACAATTCAGTAGTGTTAAGTACTTTAACATTCTTGTGCAACCAATCTGCAGAACTCTTTATCTTGCAAATTGAAACTCTATGCCTAATAAACAAGTATATTGCATTTCCTCTTCCTCCAGCTATGAGCAACCATCATTGTACTTTCTGTCTAATTTTGACTACTTTAAGTATCTCAGATAAGTGAAAAGATGCAATAGTTATCTTTTCATAACAGACTTATTTCACTCAGCATAATGACCTCAGGTTTCATCCACACTATAGTGTATGATAGAATTTCCTTCCTTTTTAAAGCTAAATAATGTTCCATTATATGTACACATGTATACTACATGTTGCTTATCCAAAATCCCTTAACACTTTGACTGTGCCCACCTTTTGTTTGCCATGAATAATGCTGCTTATGAGCCTGTATATTCACAACTTTTCAAGACCCTGCTTTCAATTTGGGGGCTTATATACGCAAAAGTGGGATCACTGGATTATATTATTTTTAATTTTCAAAGCCTATCCATGGTGTTGTCCACAGAAGTGATACCTCTTTACATTCCCAAAAGTAGTGCACAAATCTTATTTCTCTATATTTTCATTAACACTTTTTATTTTTCTGCTTTTTTTTTTTAATGCTATCTTCACGAGTGTGAAATGGTATCTTATTTTGGTTTTAATTTGTATTTTTGTAATGATTAGTGAGGTTGAATCTTTTTGTATACTTACTAGGCATGTCTATATAAGTCCTTTGTTTTTCTTATTCAAGTTGTTTTTATTATTTATTCAGTTGACGGAGTTTTAAAAAAGATACTTTGGATTATAATCTCTCATTAAATATATGATTCACAAATATTTTCTACCATCCCAATGAGTTGTCTTTTCATTCTGTTGATTGTGGCTTTTGATTCCCAGAGTCCAACTCTATTTTTTTTTTTTTTAATGTGGATAACCAGCTTTCCCAACATCGTTTGTCAAAGACTGCCACTAAATGGCTTTAGCATTCTTGTTGAAAATCAGTTGACCATACATACAAGGGTTTATTTCTAAGTTCTAAATTCTATTTCATTCATTGGTCCACATGTCTGTTTTTATGCAAGTTCCACAGTGGTTTTATCTCTCAAGCTTTGAATAAATTTTGAAATCAGGAAGCAGGAGACCTCACACTTTGTTCTTTGTTTTGGCTTTTATGGGTCTTTGGGCAGGTTTTTCTATTTCTACGTAAAATACCATTGGGATTTTGATAATGCTATGTAACTCTGGAGGTAGATTCCCTGGGTCTTGGCTTCTGGTACCAATAATGAGCACTAATACCTACCTGATGATTGAGCGATCACAAATACAAAGCAATCGCAATGAACAACGTTTACTACAGAGCAAAACACATGAATTAGGAGGAAAATATGTCTCAAAATGCAAGAAGAGTCCCTCTCCATGCGTGGAGAAGAGACCCTAGCCCTGAACACACACACCACCATTTATAAGCTAACCATGCCACCTACTTTCTCCTGCTTCCCTCCCCCCATGGGGTAATTGACAGGTTGGGATTAGATAACAAACTTCTCAATACACGTTCATCTTTCCCGTAACCTCAGAAGAAAGGATAGAGGTTGAAATTTGCAGTTTTAATAATATGGCAATTGGCTCAGGCAAGATCATACTAGTGGTTCCTCACTATCTGTTCCCACTGGGGAATAGTACCTAGAGTTAACTTGGTTCCTACTCCTCTGGGCCTTAAGCCACACCCCTTAGTCATCCTTGCTATTAAGGAGAGAAGCTGGGACTGGGAGGTACCATCTGTCGAGTGCCCAGCCACTGCTGCCCTATTTGGCAGCATTCCCCTCCACCATCCCACAAAGAGAGAAACTGGGCAATGAGATAGCAGGTCTCCCTATCAGGGAGAAAGAGAGAAGTTGGGGAGACAGCGAGTCTCACCCACCAGGCACATATTCCTCATCAAGCGCAAGAGCGCCATAGGGTGGGACAGGCTGGGTATGTCACTGGTGCTGCTGAAGCTGAGCCTCTACTGCATTGAGGGTGTATTCTGAAGCCTAAGCCTGACCATGTTTAGTGCAGACCATGGCAGCCCAACAATAAGGATCATATTATAAATTTGTAAATTAGTTTGGGTAGTATTAACATCTTAGCAATATTAAGACTTCAATACATAAATACAGAGTATCTTTTCCCTTACTGTGTCTTCTTTAATTTCTCTCAACTACATTTTATACTTTTCAATATTCAATCTTTACACATTCAATTCAGTTTACTCCTAGGTATTTTATACTTTCTGATGTTGTAAATGGGATCTATTTCCCAATTTTTCTGGTTTGTTTACTGTTAGTTTATAGAAATGCATCTGTTTTTTACTTGTTGATTTTATATCCTTTAACTTTGCGAATTCATTTACGTTTTCCCAGAGGAGGGTAGAGGAAGGAAAACTATAGGGTTTCTGCATTTTAAGATCATTATGTCAGTGAACAGAAAGAATGTTTCTCTTTTTCCACTTTGGATGATTTAATTTTTCCTTCTTGCCTAATTGCCCTGGTTATACCTTCCCATGCTATGTTAAATAAGAGGTCAGAATGAACATCCCTACCTTGTTTCTGATCTTCTAGAAATGCTTTAGTTTTTTTATCATTAAAATATTAGGATGCAGTTTGTAGTGTATGATTAGGACAGAACTAATTCATTTGTTATATACGTTTTTCTCTTTGATACATAGAAAATTAAATGATCCAAGGTACTCTAGTGAGTATTTTGGATCATTTAATTTTCCTGATGAAAGAGAAATATAACTGGCTACGTTTTAAGCGGAAATTGCTTTTCCTATATGTTTGTGTATTAAATACTTCAATCTATGTATGCTACTTGAATAGCATATCTTTTATGTAGTAGTTTCTTTAGAATTTTTTCTTTTTTATGAAATCTAAAACTAAATCATACTTTTTCAGTTGAACACACTTAAATGTACTGTGGCTTGTGTTTTTCAGAAGATGCTTATAAGACCCAAGTTAGGATTGACAATGAGTCAGCTTATTTGGACATCTTGGACACTGCTGGCCAGGTAGGTCATTTTCTTAAATATCTCTGATCTCTGAAAGCACTTTATAGTTCAATCTCATCTCAAATAAATTTACCACAAAAGAGAAGGTAAGGTTAACTATTCAAACAGAAGGAGGACAAATTTGGGACAAAATTAAGAATTTAATAAGAAAGGAATTGACATAAAAACATTACCCATGAGGAAACAACCTAAATGCATTCAAACCCAGGAATGTATTAACAAACTGTGGTATATGTATACCATGGAATACTATTCAGCCATCAAACAATAGAGACTTTACATTCTTTGTGTTAACCCGGATAGAGTTCAAACACATATTTTTTAGTTAAGTATCACAAGAATGGAAAAGCAAGTATTCAATGTACTCAATATCTGACACATGCCCACCCAAGAGAAAAACTCAATTCAAGTTGGGGGAGGGAGAAGAGGAGAGGAGAGAAGGGAAGAGGATTGAAGTGCTCTCACCTAATAGACACAATGTAAGAATACATGGCACACCTTGTGTGCAGGATACAAGTCTGAAAGGGACTTTACCTAACAAATGAAAGCATTGATAACCTAATTGTTTGTACCCTCATATTAATCAAAAATTAAGAAAAGAAAATGTGACCCTTTACTTATTACAAGCCAGAATATTTCAAAATTACCTCAATTTTCTAAATAAAAAATGATACATTTAATGTAATATTGGCACCGAAATTATAAAATTAATGAAATAATTGATTATTCTTCCTTAGAAATGAAAAAACTCTGTCCTAGACCCTAATATAACAAATAATTTTTATCAGAGAATTTTAAGTGAATGTAAAAATGAAAGTCTGCTCAGAAAATATATTGATGGAACCAAAGCTAAGGAGATAGGTCTGTGGAATAAGTGACAAAAGAAATATTTAGCATCATTTAATGTATTTAGTTTACAAACGTGTAAGGAAGGAGGACAAGAAGGAAGATAATTTTTTTTTCTGATTTAACAATACAAAACTAAAATACTGCACAAAAGCTACAAGTAAATTGTGAGGAAAGGCAAACCATCTTAAACTCTTTACTATATTTAAAAGAATGGTAGATATTTTACTTCATACTTTTATTTATTTATTTATTTATTTATTTTGCTTAGACTGATTTATTACTTACTAGATTTACCCATGAGAAAATCAAATAAACTGAGTAGGACTATGTAGTTAATATAGAATCTGAGGAAAAAATAGTAACTAAGATAGTTGACACATATCCAATGATTAGAATATT
>CAUYON010022736.1:0-10341 GCA_963573935.1 Arctocebus calabarensis | reverse complement strand
ACTGTGTGACATCCAAGGGCACACCCCTCCCAGCCCATGGGGATCCAAGAGAACGGACTTCTCCAGGCTTTCCCAAGGAAAAGATCTGAATGAGAGGGTCACAGGGGCCACCTAGGGTTCTGCAACTACATTTCCCAGAGTCCCTGGGGAGGCTCCAGCCAGACCGTGGGGGCGGGGACACTTTGAAAGCGAGGGAGAGCCGCTGCGGACTTTGAAAGCCAGAGGAACGCTGTTCAGCCTGGTTCCTGGTTCCTGGTTCCTGGTTTCTGGGCACAGGGAACTGATCAGCCGAGCTCTGTAAGTAACTGGAAATGCGCTTTAAAATTGGGGTTTAATCCTTTCTCTCAATCTGGGTAAGGGATCTAGAGATTCTGAATTTCCAGTTCTAGCATGTTCAGAAAGTTTGGCAGGTGCAGACTTTGAGTCTGATGCCACAACTCTCTATAGCATTATGATGACTTTACCAGGCTCTTGATTCATGCCCCCTGGTTTCTAATGACAGCAGAACCTATTTGTATCTGTGAGAACTTGGCCAAGTCATGTCACTTCTCTACAACTTGGTTTCTCCATCAGTAAAATGGACTTAATAATCTTGCTTAAAGGGAGGTTGTGAGGCCTTAATACACAGGTGTTAAGCATTAGTTACTGTATTTAAAGTGAACTTTCTCCACTGAATTTTCCTCTTTCATACAGGTGACCACTGTCTTCTGTCCCCTCTGGGGACTAGCTGTCCCAAAGAACGCAGCTGGTCCTGAAAGCAGCACACTCCTGACAGCTCCTTCTGCTGTCGCATTAGCTGATCAGAAAACTCCTAAGGATGGCGAATTTCCCGTGAAGTTGCTGTCCTGGGAGGTTGTGCTGGGTTGTCAGCAATGTCTAGGGTGATTCCTGGGGGAGGAGGAAGGTAGAGCCTGGTGGAGTCTTAGTGGGGACGTCTCCAGGAGCCGTAAATGACAAAAATGCATTCCTTAACTGTCCAATGAGGGGATCAGCCCCTGAACACAGGCGTGCAGAATTCCTTGTGGAGAGAGGAACTGGCCAGGCCAAAGCCCTGGGCTGAGTGGGATGGACTTTGGGGTCTGGACTCTGCTCTGGTGCTCTGGCGGGATGCCCACAAAGTGTATGACTGTTCTGATAAACTGTTCTTTCCTTCCTCTCAGCCCCTCCTTTTCCTTTCTGAAACACAACCCTGTCCTTGAAAAGGAACTTTGTAACTTTCGACTCTAGCTGTGTCCTGCCGGAGACTGAGTCAGGCCTTCACCCTGTTCAGCTCCATAGCAGTCTGCCTGTCCATTTGCTTTCCTGGACTAGGCCAAGTTCCCACACTCCCTGCATGGCCACCACAGGCATTTACTGGGAGAGTGTTCTGTTTTTAACCACAATACGTTATGTTAACTTTTTTTAATTGGGAGCTATTACCCTGGATAATCTCTAGTGCATTGAGTTCCCAAGGTTAACAATAAAACCAAAAAGGACACTGTTACCTCTTAGAAACTGCCAACTCACCTATAACTAGGCACTCTTCCCTCTAACCAAGTGAATAGAATATTTGCTTTTATACATTTGTGTACAACTTCTAAAAGCTTTACTCACCCTCTCCCACTTTCCCCAGGGGATCCTCGAACCCCTGTGCTCTGGTGCTACTGATTCCTGGATTGCTGTCTGCTCAAATCAACTCTTCAAAGTTGTAATGTGCGTGACTTTATCTTTGTTCATTTCCCATCTTGACAATACTGGATCAGATTTTCCTAGAATCTGGTCTTCATCTTCAGGTTAATTTTTAACTTCATACTTCTATGACCATATCCTGTAAGCCAAAATGGCTTGTTCAATAGTGATAATCGGGTAGATTTTCTACTCCTTGTTCTGTATTGAAAGGACCCATTGCTCACCAACAGTCCTTTAGTGGGGCCGCCCTACTTCTTCATTTTCATTCACTTCTTCCAGGGCCAGTGAAGCAGAAAATCTTTATCACACTTGTTGGATTTCTTAAGCTCTTTCATTTGAGATTTGAGATTTTGTTTGAGATGATCTTCATAATCCCATTGCCTTTATGATGAAATAAAGTTCTAACTGGAATCATATTTGGGGCTAACAGTAAATTCAATACTTTGAAAACATGGTTCCATTACTTCACCTATTTGTGTGTAACTTTCTGTGGCCAGTCTAATATATCTTCCCTTGTGAAGTATTTTGTTTGTCTGCCAGATGCTTGGGAAATTCTCTTTCATTTTGAATTTCAATAAGTTAACAAGAACATAGTCCAATGTCAAGTGTGTGGAGCTGGGTTTCCCAGAACTGTATCTCTTTATTGTCCAGGTTTAATTTTTGCTTCACTTAGGGGATATATGGTTTGTTATCTTCATATACATTTTCCATTGTACCTTTGTGTTATCCTCAAGAGCACCAATTGTCATTACATTGGATTATCTTTAACTGCTTATTATTATTGTTGTTTGAGACTCATTGAGGGTACAAAGGATTAAGTTACACCAATTGCATTTGTTAGGTAAATTCCTTCTTATAATTGTGTCCCACCCCCAAGAGGTGTGTCGTACACCGGGAGCCCCCATCCTCCTCCGTCCTCTCCTCTCCCCACTTGCTCATTCCCCATCCCTGCTTTCTTTAACAGTTTTGTTTATTAGCTTCTTTTTGACTATTTTATTTGCTGTACCATTTCATTAGCCTTTCTATGAATATTGCTCTTTTCTGTTACATAAGTAGTATGATATGATGTTATATAGATCTATTTCCTTTCTACTTATTATTATGTATTAACTCTGTTTATGTCCTTAATTAGCATTCTATGCTCTGAAATCTTTATTTTCCTAAAACTATAATTTTATCATCTTTTTTTTAGCGCTTAGTTATTGAGTCCATTTTACCTGGTTTATAGCTCCAAAAATCTGGAAAAGAATTTCTGTTCAGTTTTTCTCCTTTAATCTCCTTGTTCACATATGAGTTTTACATGTCTTATTGTCTAATCCAAATCTCAGAGTATACTTTCATGATGTTTTTCATCATATTCACATGCGCCTAACTCTGCGTCCACCTTTTGCTTTCTGTATCTAATGTGGCTGGTGACACATGCAGATGGAGTTGGGCTCGGACTCCTCCATGTTTCAGTGGAGTTGAGGGAAGATGGTATCACGGGAGATGCATTGAGGCAGGTCTTCTGGATGTAGGTGGTCCTTCTTTCCACCTGGTGACACCAAGCATTAAGAGCATTACCTCCCAATGAGGATCACCTAAAGGAAGACCTGGTGCTGCTACCAAGTAATGGTTGTTGCTGTGGTTGGTATATGCCAGGTAGCGATGGGGCCTTGGAACATGGTTCACCCCTTCTTGTAGACCCCATGGCAGGTGGTCACCTGGTTGGTTCTTCTGGGCCTCCTCCTGCTGGCTTCCACTGCCTCTAGCTTCGAAGCCCGGAGGCTCTGGCCCACCAGTGCTGCTTCCACTCCTGCAGTTATACTTACTGCTCTTCCTTGTGCAGTTCCAATATTTACTATTTAGTCCATTTCCTCTATTTTGTGATTTTTAGGAATCGTTTATCATTTATGGTGCATGATACTGCCCACTGATTTTCACAGAAAGTCATGTATATTTTTAGCTATCTTTTCTATTATTTTAGAGTTAGGCCAGCAAAATACATTCCAATATTCTGAATTAAAGCTGAAGATTACCTTACTTTCAACTTACATAGAAAGGTATTAAGGTGTCAAGTGCCTTTCTGTGAGTCCTCAGTGGGCCTCCAATTTGGTTCTGTCTTCTCTTATCCAGCTGAAAGGAAGATATAAAACTGTGCAATTTCTACAAATGAATCTATACAGCTAATAGTGTTTTCAGTGAGCACTTTTCCTGGCATCTACTTTCCAAGTGCTTTGAGCATTCCTTAAATTATAACTTTAGAGATACAAAATTTCTTATGTTCAGTGACAGAATACACAAGTACTATTTGGTTATAATATTAGGTAGCATCCTGGCCTTTAAAAAAAAATTAAATTTCTTCACCTGCCATTACCAAATTCCAACTGAACATTTATCATAAAAAAGGAAAAGAATGAAAAAGGAAGAGGAGCGGACTGGAGGGAAGGAGACAGAAGAGGAAGAGGAGGAGGGAGGAGGAGGAAGAGGAAAACATATAATTGTCAACAAATTACATCATTTATAAAGAAACAAGTAATTTCTTAATATAAGGAGTTATGGTCTAAGCAGGATCCCAGTGGCCCAGTGTGGGCTTAACCTTTCCCTCTCTTTCTTACATACTCATTGCAGATTCAGGCTTAGGAATTAGGGATGGATTGGGGTGATCTGTCTCAGTACAAATTTTTCTCTCTGTGCCTGATTACTACAGTTTTAGATCTTGTCTAAATATTGATAACGTGTTCTGGTTCAAGTTCAGATGAAATGAAATGCAATTCTATCCATAGGTTTAGATGAGATAATGTAGAACTCAAGAACAAAGGAAGTTGGAAACACGGGCAATATGAGAAGGGTGGCTGGGTCACAAAGAAGAGAAGAAGAATATGAAAGAAATGATAGGATGGAGTAAAATAGAGATGCTTCAGTTATTACCACTCAGGGGTCCCTGCGTACCATGTCATCCTCAGGCTGTGCCTGAAAGTTAGTCTAGAGGTCTGGGCACCACTGGTATAAATCATTGTCTCAGGAAGTTAAGACTCTGTGATGGCACATTACAAAAGCTTTTTCTAAAAAGAGTAAACGAAATCAGAGGTATATTTATTTTTGATTAATGTTGTTCTTATGACATTAAAGATCACTTAAGCTATCATTAGTGACTTTCCTCATTGTTCCTTCACCTGTTCTTCATTCAACAACTTGGTTAATTCTTTGTTGGTGGTGTTCAGTAGCTTTGAAACCCTTTCCCAGTAGCTTTGAGGTACTATCTCATGAGTTTTTAGCCCTGTACTGAATTGTATGTGCTTAGGTTGTGGCAAAAGTCCCTCAGAAAGGTCTCATTGATCTTCTTACACCCCAGGCCATCCATAGCTGTCATGAACCAATGTGGGAAGGGGAGCAAACCAGAGTGGAATTGGTGGGGGATGAGCACAAGAGAAGACATGGAAACAAAGGATGGGACTAGGAGGACTGACTGAGCTGATGGCTACAGCCAGCACCTAAGCACAAAATCAGCTTTATTTTATACTATCTCTACAGGGTTGTCCAGGTGGAAGTAGCATGGACAAAATGGGGAAATAGCATAAACAAAGGCATAGTTTTGGTCTTACAGTACAACAGGAAAATGTAAATGACTTTAACAAAGGCAAATAATCTTCTAATGGTTACTACTCAACTTCGTTAACTTATGACAAGAAGCAAAAATGAAAGATCACGATGATCCCAGCATAGTTAACAAAACAAAGGAAAAACTATGTGACATAGTGGTCACTACTTAACTTCGTTATCATATGACAAGGAGAAAGAAGGGAGAGATTTCAAGGATCTCTGCATAGTTAACCAGACAAAGAAATGGCTAGGTGACTTCTGGCAAAGGGAGCATGAAGAAAAGAACATGGCTGTTTTGGGAACAGAGGAGAAACTTTTGGAGGTTCACTCTCTGAATGTTCCCCAGGCTGTGAGTGCCCTGCCAGTTTCACAGCCCACTCTCTACATCTCCTCCTTTCCTTTGACTTATGAATGGATTACGTTTCATTGGAGGAATCCTTTGGCTCTGACTATGTAGAAGACTGGGAAGATAGAAAAATAAAACCAATATTAAAGTTCTTAATATAAATAATATTATTGTAAAATGCTCACATTTTTTCTAAAAGATTAAAAGACTGCAGTTTATCAAAAATAGCTTTATCAAGTTGAGTAGAACCATAAACATGCAGATGAGTTTGAATTTTTTGATGAGGTTTTGTTATACAAAGGTTATTATTATTAAGGGTAGCGTCATTGTGTAAATACTTAAGTTCCATTGAAGTCTGTATGCCTGATTCATTATACCATGGCTGAGTAACATAACAAGATGGCTGTTCAATTTCAGTAATAGTGTCAAATGGATTAATATGGTTAATACAATAAGATAAATTACAATTAAAACAATTTAAAGAAAGTCCATGTTCAATTTTAGTTATAGAAATATTACCAACTAGTGAAAGCTTGGGAGGTGGAACACAAGCCATAACATAATGTAGAGTTCGAGATCCATTTTACATCACTTAATTAGTGGATTCCATCTATATCACTCCAGGACTTCTACTGGCTGAAGAGTTGCTGCAAAGCACCAGAGATGTTTCTGACTAACTTCTGATTCTGTTGTTAAAGTATTTAGAATCCATTCTCTAGTAGTGACACAATCATTAATCTTACAAGAGGCAAGCAGTCTTTTGGATTAGCCTCGTAGTTTCTGATCATCTCCTTCGATAGGGATGAGAACTGGAGAGTTATAAGGAGATGTCACTTGGTAATTTATCAATTCCTATTCACAAAGTCAACAAGGACTGTTAGCCATCCTAGGAAAGATGCAAACATGTCCTCTTCTCTATATGAATACAGGATCAGGTCCTTGTCATGTATCAGTTAAGGGGAACTTCACAGGACCTCAGGGTTTGTAGAGGGTGGAGCTTTCCAAAAATATTCTGCTGCAGTGTGACCTAAAGTATCAACTTTAAAAAATTTTTTATTTTATTTTTTTTTTTAAGTTTTTAATCTTACATATTCCTTTTTATTTTTTATTGTTGGGGATTCATTTAGAGTACAAGAAACCTGGTTACACTGATTTCATTTGTTAGCTAAAGTCCTTCTTACAATCATGTCTTGTCCCCAAAAGGTGTTGCACACACCAAGACTCCACCCACTCCCTCCTTCCCTGTCTCTGCTCTTCCTTTTCCCCACCCCTCCCTCCTTCTTTCTCTCTCTGCACTCCACTTCCCCCACCCCCACTATGTCATTAATTGTCATTAATTATCCTCATATCAAAATTGAGTACATACGATTTATGCTTCTCCATTTTTGTGATGCTATACTAAGAATAATGTGTTCCAATTCCATCCAGATTAATAAAAAAGGCTGTAAAGTCTCCATTTTAAAAAAATTGCTGAATAGTATTCCATAGTGTACATATACCACAGCTTGTTAATCCATTCCTGGGTTAGTGGGCATTTAGGCTGTTTTCACATTTTGGCGATTGTAAATTGAGCTGCAGTTAACAGTCTAGTGCAAGTGTCCTTATGATAAAAGGATTGTTTTCCTTCTGGGTAGATGCCCAGTAATGGGATTACAGAATCAAATGGGAGGTCTAGCTTGAGTTCTTTGAGAGTTCTCCATATGTCCTTCCAAAAAGGCTGCATGAGTTTGCAGTCCCACCAGCAGTGTAAAAGTGTTCCTTTCTCTCCACATCCACGCCAGCATTTGCAGTTTTGAGATTTTGTGATGTGGGCCATTCTCACTGATGTTAGATGGTATCTCAGGGTGGTTTTGATTTGCATTTGTCTAATAATTAGGGATGATGAGCATTTTTTCATATGTTTGTTAGCCATTCATCTGTCTTCTTTAGAGAAGGTCTATTCATGTCTCTTGCCCATTGATATATGGGATTGTTGGCTTTTTTCATGTGTTTTAATTTGAGTTCTGTATAGATACTAGTTATCAAGTTTTTGTCTGATTCAAAATATGCAAATATCCTTTCCCATTGTGTAGGTTGTGGATTTGCTTTGGTTGTTGTCTCCTTCGCTATACAGAAGCTTTTCAGTTTAATTAAGTCACATTTGTTTATTTTTGTTGTTGTTGCAATTGCCATGGCAGTCTTCTTCATGAAGTCTTTCCCCAGGCCCATATCTTCCAGTGTTTTTTTAATGCATTCTTTGAGGATTTTTACTGTTTTATGCCTTAAATTTAAGCCCTTTATCCATCTTGAATCAATTTTTGTGAGTGGAGAAAGGTGTGGGTCCAGTTTCAGTCTTTTACATGTGGCTATCAAGTTCTCCCAGCACCATTTATTGAATAGGGAGTCTTTCCCCCAGTGTATGATCTTGTTTGGTTTATCAAAGATTAAGTGGTTGTAGGATGTTAGTTTCATTTCCTGGTTTTCTATTCAATTCCAAATGTGTATGTCTCTATGTTTGTACCATGCTGTCTTGATCACTATGGCTTTGTAGTATAGCCTAAAATCTGGTATGCTGATGCCCCCAGCTTTGTTTGTATTACTAAGAACTGCCTTAGCTATATGGGTTTTTTTTCTGGTTCCATACAAAATGCAGAATCGTTTTTTCCAAGTCTTGAAAGTATGATGTTGATTTTTTTTTTGCTTTTTTTGTAGAGACAGAGTTTCAATTTATTGCCCTCTGTAGCATGCCATGGTGGCACGCAGCTCACAGCAACCTCTAACTCCTGGTCTTAGGCAATTCTCTTGCCTCAGCCTCCTGAGTAACTGGGACTACTGGCGCCCACCACAACACTCAGCTATTTTTTGTTGTTGTTGTTGTTGCAGTTTGGCTGGGGCCAGGTTTGACCCTGCCACACTTGGTATATGGGGCCAGCACCCTTCCCACTGAGCCACCGGCGCCACCTGATGTTGGTATTTTAATAGGGATGACATTAAATTAGTAGATTGCTTTGGCAAGTATAGACATTTTAACAATGTTGATTCTTCCCAGCCATGAGCATGGTATGGTATGTTCTTACATTTGTTAATATCTTCTTCATTTCTTAGGATTTCATAATTTTCTTTATAGAAGTCCTTCACCTATTTTGTTAGGTATATTCCTAGGTATTTCATTTTCTTTGAACTTATGGTAAAGGGAGTTGAGCCCTTAATTAGCCTCTCGTCTTGACTATAATTGGCATATACAAAGGCTACTGACTTGTGCACATTGACTTTATATCCTGAGACATTACTGTATTTTTTTGATGATTTCCAGGAATCTTATAGTGGAGTCTTTGGGGTTCTCTAAGTATAAGATCATATTGTCAGCAAAGAGGGAAAGTTTGACCTCCTCTGCTCCCATTCAGATGCCCTTTATTTCCTTGTCTTGCCTTACTGTATTGGCTAGAACTTCCAACACTATGTTAAATAGTAATGGCGACAGAGGACAACCTCATCTGGTTCTAAGAGGAAAAGCTTTCAGTTTCACTCCATTCTGTGGTGTTTGTCATAGATAGCTTTGATCAGTTTAAGAAATGTGCCATGTATGCCTATACTCTTCAGTGTGCTAATTAGAAAAGGATGCTGGATTTTATCAAATACTTTTTCTCCATCCGTTGAGAGGATCAGATGGTCTTTGTTTTTGCTTCTGTTAATATGGTGGATAACGTTTATGGACTTGCATATGTTAAACCAGCCTTGCATCTCTGGGATGAAACCTACTTGATCATGATGTATGACTTTTTTGATGATAAGCTGTAATCTATTGGCTAGGATTTTGTTGAGAATTTTTGCATTTATATTCATTAGTGAAATTGGTCTGAAATTCTCCTTTTTAGTTGGGTTTTTTCCTAGGTTTGGTATCAGGGTGATGTTTGCTTTGTAGAACGTGTTGGTGAAGATCCCTTCCTCCTCAATGTTTTAGAATGATTTCTGCAATATGGGAATAAGTTCTTTCTTGAAGGTTTGATAGAATTCTGGTGTGAAGCCATCTGGACCAGGGCATTCTTTGGTTGTAAGATTTTTTATCTTTTCTTTAATCTCAGTGCTTGAAATTAGTCTGTTCAGGAGCTCTATTTCTTCCTGGCTAAGTCTAGGGAGAGGGTGTGATTACAAATATTGATCCATTTCCTTCACATTGTCAAATTTCTGGGCATAGAGTTTCTGGTAGTATTCAGAAATGATCTCTTGTATCTCTGTGGCATCAGTTGTTATTTCCCCTTTATCAGTTCTGACTGAGGTTACTAGAGATTTTATTTTTCAATTTCTCGTTAGTCTGGCCAAAGGTTTATCTATTTTATTTTTTTTTTCAAAAACCAACCCCTTATTTCATTAACTTTCTGAATGATTCTTTTGTTTTCAATTTCATTAATCTCTGATTTAATTTTTGATATTTCTTTTCTTCTGCTGGGTTTAGGTTTCGATTGTTCTTCATTTTCCAATTCCGTAAGATGGCTTGTGAGTTTGTTGATGCACTCTCTTTCTGTTTTTAAGTGTAGGCATCTAAAGTGATAAATTTTCCTCTCAGAAATGCTTTTGCAGTATCCCACAGATTTTGGTAGCTTGTGTCTTCATTGTTGTTGTGCTTAAGGAAGTTAATGATTTCCTCTTTTATTTCTTCCTGCAGCCAACTGTCATACAATGGAAGGTTGTTTAATTTTCATGACTTTGTGTGTGGTGGAAGTTGCTATTCATCTGAGAAGATACACAGTAAAATTTCAATTCTTTTG
>CAUYON010022734.1:0-40002 GCA_963573935.1 Arctocebus calabarensis | reverse complement strand
GGGCGGTTCGCAGTGGGTTAGTGGAGGCCAGTCTAGAGATCTTCCGATGTGTTCCTTGTATTAGAACAGGCAGCACGTGGGCGGGAAGCAGGGGGCACGGCCACGCCCCTCACCACAGCGCCCCCTGTGTTCCTTGTAGCCACAGGAGAACAGGCAGCTTTTGCGTTGGGGCAAGACCTCGAATTCCAGGTCAAAGCGTGCAGGAAGACGAGGCCCAGTGGAGAGAAAGAACACCCAAACACCGTGTTTAAAAGGGGGAGAGGCGGCAGACAGAGAGTCCCAAAATGGTCACGCTTCCAGACTGGCTCAGCCTTGTGGTCTTCATCCCCGTCACCAAGTTTCTCACCGATCTATTTGGATGGAGCTGGAGACTTGATCTACAGTGAATGACCTACAGACGAGCGTCAGCACGTCCTCCCTCCCGCCCCGGGGGTGTGTTCCTGCCACCAGCACGACCCTGCTCGAGCCCACAGCGGGCAGGACATCTCTTCCTTTTTCAAGCCCTGCTTTCAAGCTTTATGAGAAAGGACATTGCTGAAAAGCAGAGGAGAACACTTAGAAGCCCATAAACATCTCCACTCCTGACGAATTCCGCCTGGAAGAGGCGCCCCGAGTTTCCACAAGCTGCATAAACCCCGCCGTGTCACAGCCACTGAGGTCCCCGCCGCAGCCGCCGACGCCCCGGCCGCGTCCCGCTCCGCGGGCTGGACAGAAGCAAACTCCACGACCACGCGGGCGGTTCCCACCGGCTCCCCAGAGCAGCACTCGCTGAGATGAACCTCCGGGACCTGCGTGGCTGCTGCTGCCATTTCTCAAATTACTTCCCCGGGCTTCGGCCAGGGCCAACGGCGTGCTTTACCAGCGAATGCAACGGTGGCTAAATGTGCGGACACTTTCAGCAGCCTTCAGACCGTCCTCCACTCCCCTTCTCCAAGCCAGATTTCTGAACCACGTTTCTACCTTTTAGAAAGGCCTTGCAGGCCAGCCTGCCCACCTGGCTGCGGATGAGACACGTTTCCAGCTCACGTATCTCTTCCTGTGTCTGTCTCTGTCTGCCCCGATAGATTGATAGGTATCAAAAACTATGTCTAGATATCAGATAATGTTTACATATAAAAACACAATGTTTCTGTTCCCCTCCCTCAATATATAGACAGAGACAGAGAAATAAAGAGAAGCAAACAGCCACGCAGAAGGAGAGACTAAAAGCTTTTTCTTTTTCCCAAATTTACACATTTATTTTCTTTCAATAATGGAACTTTCTCCCTAGGGCTCTGAGGTTCTCTAAATGGTTTTCAATTTAAATACACAGAAGAAAGGCAACTATTCAAAAGTTTAAAAGTATAAAATTTTAAAAAGAAAAATGATGTAGGTCAGAAACTCTGGCCTACATACAGTCAGGGAAAGCACCGGAGAAAGTAAACAAAAAAATTTATTTTTATTTAAAACAGATAAAATATTTGTTCAAAATAACAGCAAAAATGTATTCAAATATATATACTTATTACATATATGCTTCTCTATGAGGGAACCGTGACTCCCTCTAATGTCTGCACAGTGATGAAATTATCTATACTGCATCTCTCAGAGAAGGGAAGGGCCAACTTGGCATGATTTTGAAGTATAAGGTGCTCACACCATCTAAGAAGGGATATGGCATTATTTGAAAGTGGACTTGAATTAGTCATAAACGACTATTGCAAACTCTAGTGCAATGACTAAAAACAGTACAAAAAGTTATAACTGGTATGTTAATAAGGAAAGTATAATCAAATAAAATGCTTAATTAAAACCACAAAATGCAGAAAAAGAATACAAGGTAAAAATAGGAACATAACACAAGGGCAACAAGCAGAAAACAGCAGTGAGCCTCCCAGGTGTCACTGTAACCCAACAGCATCTCAGCACAGATGGACCACATGTGTGACGTGGTCCCACAAGATGACTATGAAGCTGAAGAGTCCCATCACCTCGTGACATACTAAAGGCCCTGACCCCGCTTGTAATGATAATGACGTGCCAATATAGGCTCATTAGGTTTAACAAATGTACCTCTCTGGTAGGGGTGTGTGTATGTATAGGGGCAGGGGGTCAATGGGAGATCTCTGTACTGTTTACTCAATTTTTTTTTTTTTTTTTTTGAGACAGAGCCTCAAGCTGTCACCCTGGGTAGGGTGCCGTGACATCACAGCTCACAGCAGCCTCCAATTCCTGGGCTCAAGCGAGTCTCCTGCCTCCGCTTGACCACAGGCGCCCACCACAATGCCCGGCCATTTTTTTTTGTTTGTTTGCAGCCGTCATTGTTGTTTGGCGGGCTGGGCTGGATTTGAACCCGCCAGCTCAGGTGTATGTGGCTTGCGCCTTAGCCCGTTGAGCCACAGGCACCGAGCCTGTTTACTCAATTTTGATGTGAACTATGACTACTGTAAAAAATAATGCCCATTGCTTTTTTTTATAAAAGCAATACCAACATATCTGGAAATGAATAAATCATTAAATCAATCAACAGAGAAGTGAGCTTAGATACACTACAATACTTTAAACTACTATTTCTCAAATGCAAGCAAATAAAAACCTTCTCAAGTACTCACAAAAACAGAATTCTCAACGATCTGATGAATCCTGTCTGAGAAAAATGACTTCAGAATCTCAAGTCTTATTCTAGAAAAAATATCTTTTAATTGTTGTCATGAAAAAGGGCAATGCTTCATATTTATGCCTAGTGAAATAGATGGGTTAAAATGATCATTTAAAGAAACCCCAAATTTAAAAGTCTAGAAGAACATGTGGAATCTCAAGGAAACACCATTCTAAATTTTTCAGGGCCTTCCTTCTGCTTGTGGAGCAATTACATTTCTCCTTTTTATCAAGTATATGAGGTCTGACAGTCAAGTTGTGAACTCAGCCTAACAAAAAAGCTCCCAACCTCACTGCTGAATATCACCATGGCACCTTCAAAGTGCCCCCTTGGGAAGCCATGCACCGATATCAGCGCCTAGTCTGCCCTTCAAAGAAATTTTGGAACTTTTTTCCTAGAATGACCATCAGAGCTGTCATTGTATAGTTGTCATGATTAACTTTACGAACTTGCCACCGTGCGCTCAGGATGGCAGCACTGTACAAACTACTTGGTAAGGTTTCGTGACCTTGGCATGAGAGTGTGTCACAGCCGTGTCTGTGTCGGCACATGCTGGTGTCCTGATAAGTGGCGTTTGTTATGGTTGTTGCGTGTTTTGTGTGCAATGAGATGACAGCACCTGTATTTTATATTGTACATACTAACATAGTCTACAGAAAAACGCAGGCAGTTATTTGTATAACTTTCACGTTTCATTAGAGAGTAAGTCAAGTTCCATTTTCTTTCTAAGGAAGTCATCCTCCATCTCTGTGATGGATGTCACACCTGTGCTTCTCCGACTCTGTGTACACCCTTCTCATTTGTATGGATGTCATTTCTGCTTCTGTCTTAACTGCTCACCCAAAATGAGTGTGTGATTTTTGTCTTTTTCATCTAGGAATCCCCATAGAAGAGGAAAATAGAATCTATTGTGATGCATTTACATAGTGTAGATGTTTGAAAAATATGTTGGGAGGATAAACACAGGCATATATTAAAGTTATTTATCACCAGGCTCTTAACTTAGAAGAAAACGCTCAGAAGTAGCTGCAAGTTATCCATCTTTTAGGATCTAATGCTATTTGGCAGATGAAAATATAAGAACATTAACTAACCAGTGTGTCCTTCTGTACACTGCTGTTAGAAAAAAAGAAAAAGCAGACAAGACTGGTGGTCTCCCATGGTGAACATTCCCAGAAGGCAGGGTAAGTCCCTCTCAAATTTTGGAGTCTGTTCTGAGTACCTAAGGATTATCTAGGTATTCTATATCCTCAAAGGCTTAAGGAATAATCCTGGACAGTATGACAGAGCATGGGTCTTTATTTGTATTAAACCATTAACATTTTAGCTATGGATTGCTTTTCTGAGCCAGAATGTTTTTGTGTTTAAGGTGTTAATGTAGTAAACATTATTTCACATTACTGCACTCAGAAAATATTTCATGACAAATTCTAAATTTCACAGAGACCCAGTGAGATCTTTAACTGCAACATTTTGTTTCTTCCTCAACAGGATCAGAATATTGATTAGTCCATAAATACCATCACTGGTATTGTTTATTTCAGGCATGCCAAGGAATTCCAAAGACATTTGGGTTCTTGAAGTATTAGAGCGAAGGACTGCCATGGATTTTTGGTGTTTTCAGCATATGACTTTTTTTTTTTGAGACAGAGCCTCAAGCTGTCACCCTGGATAGAGTGCCATGGCATCACAGCTCACAGCAACCTCCAATTCCTGGGCTCAAGCGAGTCTCCTGCCTCCGCCTCCCAAGTAGCTGGGACTACAGGCGCCCGCCACAACACCGGCCATTTTTTGGTTGCAGCCGTCATTGTTGTTTGGCAGGCCCGGGCTGGATTCGAACCCACCAGCTCAGGTGTACGTGGCTGGCGCCTTAGCCCGCTGAGCCACAGGTGCCGAGCCTAGGCCAGGACGTTTTAAAGTCTGTTTCAGATTTGCTGAAAACTGGAAAAGCCAGCACATTTGCATTGGTTGGTCAAACATGTAAGCTACATATGATAAATTTCAGTGATACCACAAGATCACAAGTTTGCAGTTAATTCTTAGTCCGTTTCATCTCCCCAGAACACTGCACCACACCTTAGTCTCCGGCACTCTGAGTCTGGGCCACCCCTCCAAGTCAGGATCCAGCGCAAGGCACCTCACAGGCATGTCCGACCACCATTCAGGTCAGACTGCCGGACAACCACCACAAGGTGCACAGACGGGGCGGGGGGCTTTACCTGGGCAGAGCTGATAAGAGCCACTGTGGTGCCACTTAACCAAATACTTCCAACCATTCACCGCAAACCACCCCTCCGAGTCCATACCAGGGTCAGCCCGGGTGGCCCGGGGCAAAGGCTGGGGCCCCACACAGGGACATTGTTCCTTAGTGAGCGCTTCCCGGCAGGGCAAATTACTGCAGTCTCCTCAGCGTCCCAGCACACAGCGTGACAAAGGCGGCTCTGCCTGCCGGTGCTGGCAGAGAGGGAGCAGCACAGACCATGCATAATTCACAGCGGCCCTGCAGCCTGCTGCCCGCACGTCAATTATTCACGCCAGGCAGAGCGCGGCCTGGGTAACCGCACACCGGGAGAGCCTGCGGATGCCATTTGCTCTTCAGTAAACTAGCGGTGGTGAAGGAAAAACAGATACTATACTGGCGGCGTGTAACAAAATATTTAGGAGGTTTTTAAACTCATTTCCACACATATCTTAATGTTTTTAAATCTCATAAACACAAAACCTATCTTTTCAATGAGAAAATGATTACCAAAAACTCCATGCTACGGAGAATTTGTACTCAGCTAGGTGACAGCGATGACACCAAACTGAGCGGAGAGGAATGTTTTTACTTCAAAATGAAAGCAGCTCATAGGCACTTCTGAAAAGGCCTGGGCGTCGGTGACACAGAGCCTCACCCGCCTGGGACAAGCCAGGCCCAATCCCTTCAAGGGTTAGGAAATGTCCCGCAAACTCAGGTCAGGGCCTGGCAACCCTCTTCTGCAAAGGGTCAGACGGTGCTCCCGGCCACTGCAGCCTGTGGCGGCAACTGGCACCGGAGTGGCGGCCGCGTCCAGCAACACTGCCATCACTAGAACTACTGGCTGTGGGTGTCATCTCCTGACCTCTGCTTTTCATTCCTGGAGGGACAGTGCTACACAAACAATCTTAATTGCATGGCCATTCTAGAAGAGAGGTACTAAATTAATCTCAACATTTTCTAAGAAAGAAAAAATTCCTGCAAATGCTTTAAAGATAAAGCCAAGCCTGGGCTGGGCCCGCCTTTCTGTCCGAGCTCTCCCACCCCCCCGCCCCACCCCCACCCTGCCGCAGCACAGACAGCGTCCCTGCAGCAACGGCCAGCCGCAGCAGAGGGACAGAGACGGCCAGGCTCCACGCCTTCCTGGGCACGTCACCTCGCTGGCACGCAGGAGCTTGCCGTGCTGCTGTGCGGGCCACACGAGTGAAGACGGTGAGTCGCCCCGCCCAGCTCCGTCACAGACTGGGAGACCAAGGCAGGACCGTGCCCAGAAAACCACCTGCGGATGAACCAACCCCGTCCCTTCTCAGGCAACTTTCTAGTTTGACATAATTTCAAACTAGCAGAAAAGGCACCGAGTAGTAAGAGTAATTCCCAACCCCTGTGCCTGGATCCCATGGACGCCGGTGCCAAGTCCTGCTTGTGCCTCCCCAGCCCATTGCTTTCTGAACCAAGAAGGCTGACAGTCAGACTCCAGGGTTGACAACTGTCTTTCAGTCCCCTCTCACCGGGAGCGCCCCCAGCCTGGGTGTCTCCAGACCGTGACGCAGGCCCTGATTTGGGGGCTGCCCCTCGGTCTGGGCCGCCTGATGTCTCCTTGTGATGCTGTGTTTGTCACCAGCCTCTTCTTAAGAGGGCGGTGGTGTCACAGCCGATGGCAATGCTGGTGATGTTGGCTCTGACAAGGTGGGTCAGGTGCTGGGTTTTTCTGCAAAGGAATTTCTCGCTTTCCCTGTAACAGCAAGGTTTGTGGGGACGACTCTGCCTTGTTCCTCACCAAGCTGCAGCTGTGGCCTGAGCACCTGCTGGTGTCCCTCTGCCACCACTGCTGGTCCACGCTAGGTCCACACTCTGCTCTGGAGGCTTCCCTTGGCCCTGTTTCGGGGGTTTATTTGAGCCGTTTATGCCCCACCAATACCTTTCTGTCTGGGTGCTCAGCCCTCCTTTTGGCTGGCACCAGTGTCCCCCAAAAGGTGGGACAGGGCCAGGTCCCATCTTGGCTTCAGAACAGCACCTCATTTCAGCAAGAGCCGGCTACTGAGCGCGCTGGAGTCTGGAGCCCTGAAGCCGTAGAACAGACTTCAGAAGCCATTAATCTAAGTCAGCCCAGTTTACACACAAAGCCGCCCAGATCTAAAGATGTCCAGACCTGCCCTTGCTGACCCTGGGGACCGAGCTGGACCCAGACTCCCTTTCGGCTCTGCCCATGCTTTCGGGAAGTCTGCCTCCTCAGCCTCCAGAGCCCTAGGGAAGGGTCACTACACCTGATAACCCTTACGAGCCCTCAAGGTGTGGTGCCCTTCTAAGAAAGGTGGGCCCAGGCAGAAAAAGTCTAAATTCTGGGTCTTTCCTGGAGTTACTAGGAGACAGGCTTATAACCATCCTGGTGGAGCACAGCAAGACACACTTCCCACGTGTGAGTGGATGCGGACTCTGTGTGGAGAGTGAAATGCTGGCAGATGGGTGCTTGCCACCAAGCCCACAGTGCGAAGGGCGAGCGTGGGGTGTGAGGCAGCCAGCAGACGCATGAATCCTGCTCCCCTACCCCAGGATGCTGCACTAAGTGCTGTCAACCATGACCGTGAGTGGCTGGCGGACGAGGGGCACAGCTGACCACAGAGCCCCCAGGACTCACACAGGACATTCTTCAAAGATCAGCCCTAACTGAATTGTTTATTATGCCCACTTGAACCGAAAAATAACTTACGTTACTGGGTAATTCCTTTAAGAAAGTCATTTATTTCAACTAACAAAATATTTATAGTCTATGATGACGTTCCCCTTCTGTTCCTGCGTCAATGGCCACACATGAAGTTCAGACCTCCCAGCCCCATCCCAGGGGTGCTGCCCAATGCAGAAGCTCAAGGACCCCAAGTCCTGACCTTATGATGAAAACTCAAAAATGGTCCCAGGCTGGGCACAGTGGCTCACGCCTGTGATCCCAGCACTCTGGGAGGCCTATGTGCGTGGATCCCTTGAGCTTAGGAGTTCGAGACCAGCCTGAGCAAGAGTGAGACCCCGTCTCTACTAAAAATAGAAAAACTAGCTGGGTGTTGTGGTGGGCACCTGCATTCCCAGCTACCCAGGAGGCTGAGGCAGGAGGATCCCTTGAACCCTGGAGTCTCAGGGTGCTGTAAGCTATGATGCCACAGCACTCTACCAAGGATGTCAAGGTGAGATTCTGTCTTAAAAAAAGAAAAAAGGTCCCAAGCCCTCCCTCAAAGCCAAGGTAGGGCCACGTAGACAGGAAACCAGAGATACAGTCCCGCCTTCACCAGGATTAGGCAGGGTTCACAGGGCACCTCCTTCACCAGGGATAGCATTTAAGGGCCAGGTATTCAAGTTTCAGAGATCACATGAGACCAAGCAGAGAAGACCCACCTTGTCAGGTGTGAAGTGGGGACATTATTAACTCCAGCAACCATGCAGCCTGGCTTTTCTAGAATGGCTATGATTTCACTAATAAAGGTGATGGTAGATGAGAAAGTAAATACAGTGTAGTACCTGCAGCTTTTATGTGACCTCTGATACAAAACGATTGAACTTAAAATGCCGTTTGTCCTAAAATCAGGTTCTCAAACCCTGGTCCCATGTCCCTGCTCCAGCGCCTGCTGCCTTTGACCTTGTCGTGTGGATCTACAAGGCCCTGGCTCTTCTATGGAGCAGGAGGGGTGGTTCCACTCCACGGCCCGGCCATTGCATCCATCCTTCTCCTGAAACTGGCAGGGAAAAGCTGTGGTGGGTAAGCAGGACATGGCCAGCACCTGGTTCTCATTAACTCACAGATGCCCACGGAACGTCCCTCCTTGCCAAGCTCTGTTCTTGGAGCTGCGTTCTCCAGCCCAGTGTCAGCTGGCCCAGAACATGGGGACTCAGTGGGGTTGTCGAGCCCCAGCGCCGACCTCCTGTGGGGCAGGGTGCTACCTTTCAGCAAGACAAGGTAACAGCCGTGTGCCAACTCAGCAGGGCCCCTGTGACCTGTCTGCTGGGGTCACAGGGAGGTTGTGAGAGCTCCCGCCCTTACTGAGGAGCTTCCTATAAGACCACCAGGACGGTACTGGGCACAGAACAGCAGCACCAGCCGAGTGCGCGGGCTGATTGTCTCAACTACGAGCTGGCGAGACGGCGCAGCTGAAAGGTTATCATCACGTCACGTTTCAATGTGTGCACAAGTCTAAAACGTTCTCTTTTAGCAAATGTAAACAGAAATCTAAAACCCTGTTGATCTTATTATTTAAAAGTCTAGTCCTTTCACCCCTCCCTGAAAATAACCTATCTTATTAATTGGGTGTAGGTTGTTCCAGAATGTTTTTAGACCTCACCAACATATATGTGCTCTCATAGAAACTTCATGTTGTTTCAAGAAAGTCCCTAATTTTTATCTTGCTGAAATCCATTAGTTCCAAAGGTTACATCTGCCATGCGATATGCTTTGGATTTTATAGTCAGATGATAACATCGTTGGTAAATAATGATTATTTGATTTTTTTCTTTCCAAATTTTAAAACGTATTTATTTTCTTATCTTACAGTGTTGGCCAGAATCAAAACACAATGTGAAAGAGCTGCTGAGACAGCGGACTTTCTGGTCTTCTTCCCAGCTCTAACAGGGACGCTTCAAATATTGGGCTATTAGGCAAAATTTGGAAAAAACTGAGTATTTATTTATTTATTTATTTTATTTATTTATTTTTGAGACAGAGCCTCAAGCTGTCACCCTGGATAGAGTGCTGTTGCATCACAGCTCACAGTAACCTCCAATTCCTGGACTCAAGCGAGTCTCTTGCCTTTGCCTCCCAAGCAGCTGGGACCACAGGCACCCGCCACAACGCCCGGCCATTTTTTGGTTGCAGCCGTCATTGTTGTTTGGCGGGCCCGGGCTGGATTCGAACCCACCAGCTCAGGTGTACGTGGCTGGCGCCTTAGCCTGCTGAGTCACAGGCGCCGAGCCAAAAAAAAAAAAACCTGAGTATTTTTTATCAGCGGTTTTATCAAATGCTCTTTTGGCCTCTGTTGTGATAATCACATGGATTTGCTCCTTTATTTATTTATTTTTTTGAGACAGAGTCTCACTTTGTTGCCCTCAGTAGAGTGCTGAGCAGTCACAGCTCACAGCAACTTTAAACTCTTGGGCTCAAGAGATTCTCACGCCTCAACCTCCCAAGTGGCTGGGACTACAGGTACCCGCCACAACGCCTGGCTATTTTTCTATTGCAGTTGTCACTGTTAGAACCCGGCCCGGGCTCAGGTGTATGTGGCTGGCACCGTAACCACTGTGCTACGGGCGCTGAGCCAGGATTTGCTCCTTTAATCTATTAATAGCCAATTCCTGGAATGTTCCTCCACTGAAATAAAGCTCTAGGAAGGCAGGAACTTTGTTTTATTCAACATCTTCCCACTGCCCCCAAGAGTTTTTAGAAGAAAGTGGTAGCTCAAAAAAAATAACTCCTGTATGAGCTATGACTTGAATGGAAAATCCTTAGTGTTGAAGTATATTTGCATTTCTTGTGTAAACCATACTTCTTAAGAATGCATTTTTTAAAATTGCCAGATTTGATTTGCTAATATTTTATTTTAAAATGTCTGTATTTGTTCATACATGAAATTGGCCAATAATTTAATTTCTGTGTGCCATCCCGTTTTGGTATCATGGATACCCCAATCTTGCAAAATGAGCCAGTGGCTTCCCATCCTGCAGACCCTCTGTGGCTGACAGTACTGAGTTTGAATCATGTGCTGCTCCTCCACGTGGGGTGATTCATGCCCAGACCACGCACTGGGCTTTGACCAGTCAATGTGAAAGAGCATGACGTGCCCCCAGGGGAGAAGTGCTGGGCCACTGCCTGACCCTGCCCGATGTTTCGTCCCTGACAGCAGGCTCCCAGCGTCCCAGGTAGGAGCCGCTCTTGGAACAAAAACAAAGCCAAAATGCAAGAGACACATAATATAACATAAGCAAGAAATGAACTTTTACTTAGTTAAAACCACTAGGATTTCGGTGTTAGTTGCTACTACATTACTGAACATAAGTTGACCGACACTCTCACTTACAAACTGGTTTAGAAACGGTACCTTTTGGGAGATAGAGCATTGATTTCTAAATCATTTTTGCAAATGCTAATTTACCTAAACAAAATTTCTTTTTTTTTTTTTTTTGAGACAGAGCCTCAACCGGTTACCCTGGATAGAGTGCTGTGGCATCACAGCTCACAGCAGCCTCCAATTCCTGGGCTCAAGCAAGTCTCTGGCCTCTGCCTCCCAAGTAGCTGGGACTACAGGCGCCTGTCACAACGCCCGGCCATTTTTTGGTTGCAGCCGTCATTGTTGTTTGGCGGGCCCAGGCTGGATTCGAACCCACCAGCTCAGGTGTACGTGCCTGGCACCTTAGCCCGCTGAGCCACAGGCGCCAAGCCTCCCTCTTTTTCTTGATCACACTTGTAGAGACCTATCTTTTGGTTTTGTTGATTAGTTACATTCTTTTTTCCATTTTATTCATTTTTGCTTTTGTCCTTAATTATTTCCTTAATCATAACCTGCATTTGTTTTGTTCTTTTATTCCCTACCTTCTTTTTTTTCCTTGAGACAGAGCCTCAAGCTGTCACCCTGGATAGAGTGCAGTAGCATCACAGTTCACCGCAACCTCCAATTCCTGGGCTCAAGTGAGTCTCCTGCCTCCGCCTCCCAAGTAGCTGGGACTACAGGCGCCCGCCACGAAGCCCGGCCATTTTTTGGTTGCAGCCGTCATTGTTGTTTGGCAGGCCCGGGCTGGATTCGAACCTGACAGCTCAGGTATACATGGCTGGCGCCTTAGTCCCTTGAGCCACAGGCGCCGAGCCTATTCCCTACCTTCTTACGTTAAAAGCTTATTTCCTATATTTTCAAACTTTGTCTAATGTATATTTTAATGCTACAAATCTTTCTCTGAGAACTACTTTGGTTATATTCTACTGGTATTGATAAGGCCATAAATGCAAATAGTTCTAAACTGTTTCTATCTTAATTTTCTCCTTGACTCATGTATTATTTAGAAGTATTATTTTAGACTTTCAAATGTATGGATTCTTTTTTGTCATCTTTCTTCTTCCTCTTCTTTTTTTTTAAAGAGACAGAGTCTTGCTCTGATGCCCAGGCCAGAGAGCACTGGCACAATCGTCGCTCACAATAGCCTCACATTCCTGGGTGCAAACCTCCCGGGTCACTGGGATTACATGCACCTGACTCTTTTCTGTTATCTTTTTGGGATTGACTTCAATTTAATTACAATGCTGCTATCAGTAGATATGATCTGTATAGTGTAAATATTGTTTTTAATTTGCAGCAACTGCATTTATGGCAGAGAATAAGTCATAACTTTGGTAAATGTTCAATGCACATTTGAAAAAAGTGTATTGCCTGCCGGGTGTAAAGTTCTCCGTGTTTCTCCTAGATTTAACTTCTTCATTTGGTCACTCAAATACTTTGTAATCTTATAATTTTTGTAATCAGCTTGATCTCTCAGTTTCTGAAGAAGACGTCACACCCTTCTCCGGAGCAGCCGTCCTCTTCTGTTGGGGCTGCGTTGATTCTGACGGTGCTGCTCTGGGGCTCACCGTCCTCTCTGCTGCTTTCACTGCCTTTTCAATGTGTCCGATATTAATCCTTTTTTCTTAACATTGCCTGTTGCATCTTTCTCATTTAATTATTTGTACTTGTCACTTGCCTTGTTTTGCTCAAGATGGCCTCAAACTCCCGGGCTTTGACGATCCTCCCACATCAGCCTCTAGAGTAGCTGGGACTATAGGCACCTGCCACCATGCCCAGCTTACGGTCACTTGTTTAAAATCAGATTATTAACCATCTAAATGGAAACTTTTTCTCCTTTGATGCTGTTTCTGTTCTGTTGATATTGTAACCTCCTTCAAAGACCTGTCTTGGGTTCTTTTCTCTACCCAGGCCCTTTAGGTAATTTTATTCACTTCCAGTGGTTAGTGATACTGGGAATGCAATTAACACATTAGTAACACCCGGGAAGGCAGCGCCTACTTATAGCTCCTATGCTGTGTCAGGCACTGCTCTCAGCTGCCCCTCACAGATAGGACTGAAGCACAGGGCCAGTCGCAGCCAGACTGATGCAAAACCTGAAAGGCTGGGTCCACGGTCCATCCCTGCACCTCTTAAAATAATGTCTCCGGCTGTCTGCAGGTTCCCACCCGTCCCAGAGGTTTGGGCCTACCTTTCTGCACACTTTAAATGTCCCCAATAGGTCGGCGTCCGTAGCTCAGTGGGTAGGGCACCAGCCACATACACCCAGGCTGGTGGGTTCAAACCCGGCCCAGGCCAGCTAAAACAACAATGACAACTGCAAAAAAAGAAGCCGGGAGTTGTGGGGGCGGGGGGGGGGCGCCTGTAGTTTCAGCTACTTGGGAGGCTGAGGTAAGAGAATCACGTATGCCTAAGAGTTTGTGGTAGCTGTGAGCTGTGATGCCACAGTACTGTACCGGGGCGACATAGTGAGACTCTTGTCTCAAAATAAATAAATTTCCCCAATACGCTGATAACCATTTCTTAAGTGTATACTTCCAGGCCCAACTACTTTTCTGCATTCCCTACTCACTTGGTCCAACTCTCTACATAATATCTCCACTTGGATTTTGACTAAACAGCTCAAAAATCACATGTCTGAACCAGAACCCTTGGTTAATGCCCCATTATCTGTTTCTCCTGCCTGGTCGTTCTCACCTCTGCAGACACTGTCATCGTCCCCATCAGCCCTGAGGCCTCTCTCTTCTCACTCCCCTGCTGTCCCCACGGACACACACACAGAGACACGCACAGAAAGACACAAAGACACACACGCTCTCTCTCCTGGTCGCTCCCAGACCCCGGGGGCCGTCTCAGCTTCTCCCCAGTCTCCCTACGTTCACAGTGAGGTTCACCTCAACTCACCTTCCAGGTCTCAGGTCTGCTCAGCCCTCCTGATGGGGCTGGACCGGGCCCCGCCCCCCCACACTCACACGGCCCTCTCTCCCCTGACACAGCATGGCTAGTCCACGGCCTGTCTCGGGGGACCAGCCCTTCATGCCCAAGACCCCAAGGAGTCTGTGTTATAGCTTCTCCCTCCCCTGCTTTTCAAAAACAGAGTCTCTCTGAGAGTGACTTGTTAGCCTGAAATAATCCCAATTAACACCAGTTTTAGACACTTACAGAGGACATTTATTTAGAAGAGATAGTTTTTTATTCTTTTTAATTTTTTTTTTGAGACAGAATCTCACTTTGTCACCCTCCGTAGAGTGCTGTCGAGTTACAGCTCACAGCAACCTCAAACTCTTGGGCTTAAGAGATTCCAAGTAGCTGGGACTGCAGGCGTCCACCACAATGCCCCGCTACTTTTTTTGTTGCAGTTGTCATTGTTGTTTAGCTGGCTCAGGCTGGGGTCGAACCCACCAGCCTAGGTAAATGTGGCTGGCACCATAACCACTGTGCTACAGGTGCCGAGCCAAGAGATAGCTTTTTAAAAGGCAAACCAGCACAGATTTAATATCTACCCCCGGGGAGCAGCCTCACGCCTTTGCCTGGGACACAATGAGTGACCACCCACACAGTGGGGATCAGAGAAGAACAATCACAGCGAGCCAACAATCCCAACTGCCTGAACGAGATGCCTGGCTGTGGTTTGTGATGATATTCCCAATAAAAGCATTAAACACAGACTCTAAAAGCGTAAACCTCAAACAGCTTAGACAGAGCAAAGGCAATCCTGGAAAGCTGCCAGTGATTTAAAAATTGGATCCAAGATGTATAAGGAAATGCAAGGTCCAGCAATGACCAAGGCAGTCTTGAAGACAGAGTGGACTAGACCACCTGACAGCCACACGCTTACAAAGGGCAGTAATTTTGGCAGGGAGTGCTAAGCCAGTGACAGACCCACAGACATGTTATTACCTGATTAAATAATCCCAGGTAACACCAGTTTTAAACACTTACAGAGGTCATTTCTTTAGAAGAGATAGTTTTTTATTCTTTTTAATTTTTGTGTTAATTGGGATAAAGGTGTGGCTTCGAGTTACTGCAGACGATCGTCTTTCCATTCAGGGAAGCTGGGACACTATTCACCACAAGGCAAAAACTGGGTCTTGCCCTTACCTCACACCATACACAAACAAGTCCACATGCACCAGGGATGTACATGGAAAAGAGAAATCAGCAATGGTTCGACCTTCATGGTTTGGGGAAGGGCAAATCCTGCTCAAACCAGGCACCACAGCCCATACTCTGCATGCAGTTTTTTTTTTTTTTGCAGTTTTTGGCCAGGGCCGGGTTTGAACCTACCACCTCTGGTATATGGGGCCAGCGCCCTACCCACTAAGCCACAGGCACCGCCTGAATAAAATATTCTTTTTTTTTTTTTTTTTTTTGAGACAGAGCCTCAAAAAAATTCTGTCACCCTGGGCAGAATGCTGGGGCATCGCAGCTCACAGCAACGTCCAACTCCTGGGCTCAAGCGAGTCTCCTGCCTCCGCCTCCCAAGTAGCTGGGACTACAGGTGCCTGCTACAACACCCGGCCATTTTTTTTTTTTGCAGTTTGGCCAGGGCTGGTTTCGAACCCACCACCCCTGTATATAGGGCCAGTGCCCTACTCCTTGAGCCACAGGCGCCATAGGATAGAACCCATTATTTTCTCTTTTTTTGGCCAGGGCTGGGTTTGAACCCTCCACCTCTGGTATATGGGGCCGGCGCCCTACTCTTTGAGCCATAGGCACTGCCCGCCATGTGCATTTTTTAATAAGTTTAAAAACAGGCAAAACAAGTGTTCTTCTGACAGTGGCAACTGAGGGGCCCTAGGGTTTCTGGGGTGCTGGTGATGCTCTGCTTCTTAGTCTGGGTGCTGCCACCACAGGTGTGTTCATTTGGTGATAGTAACTCCAAGTGCTCACTGAGGGTGTGTGCACTTTGCAGTGTGTAAGTTATTCTTCAATAGAAAGTTTTTGTTGGCTCGGCGCCTGTGGCTCAACAGGCTAAGGCGCCAGCCATGTACACCTGAGCTGGCAGGTTCGAATCTAGCCTGGGCCCACCAAACAACAATGACGGCTGCAACCAAAAAATGGCCAGGCATTGTGGCGGGTGCCTATAGTCCCAGCTACTTGGGAGGTGGAGGCAGGAGACTCGCTTCAGTCCAGGAATTGGGCGTTGCTGTGAGCTGTGATGCCACAGCACTCTGTCCAGGGTGACAGCTTGAGGCTCTGTCTCAAAAAAAAAAGAAAGTTTTTGTTACTTGAAAAACAGTTATGACAAAAATGCATCTGAAATGTTCAAATTAAACAGTTATCATGAAATGTGCGCCTTTTTAATTAAATCATTATCATTTAACATAGATACATGAAATAAATTCAATATTCTATAGAAATCTGTTATCTACACTACTTCCTAAATTTGCTGCTTGCATTTCATATATTGAGACTGGTCAGAATTCCATTTGGGGGACTTGTCACTGGGAAAAAATAAGGACAACTATGGGAGCACCGTTCTGTGCTGGTACAGGTGGCACCTGCAGGCGCCAGCGGACGGCGGGCAGGGTCGTGCATTTGTGCTTCTATTCTGCCCTCACACCCGCGGATGTGAGCAAAAAAAGATGCAAGGGACGAGAACCTGACAAGAAGCTGGGAACGGGGGGGTGGGGGGAGGGGCGTCTGAGGATGGAGGGGCCAAGTTCAGAGCGAAGCTGGCAGGAGAGGCCACAGGTACCCTGGGGACCAGGCAGAGGTTGTCTGTCTATGCTCCTGCTGCTTCCCAGCCACGAGCAAGACACACACAGAGTTGGCCGGGTCCAGCCTGGGACAGGCACCTTCTGCCCCGAGTCCCACCGTCCCCCAGAGCTTTCCTGAAGAGAAGCCTCCCCTGGCATCAGTGACGTGATCCACGTGGACTATCTCAAAAGGAGGCCTTTCTAAAGCTGGAATCAATAAGTGATGTCAGCACTCTCAGATTTGGCTGTTCTTGACATTTTAAAACCCTTAAATAAAAGTTTTTGTCACCGCAGAACCATGACAAATGCTAACAGGGTTTTGCTGCTGGGTTTCCAGCTGACCCCCAGTCTGCCCCTCACGGCCACTGTTCCCAGCAGGTCTGTCCCAGGAGCTTTAGAACACCCACCGAGCACTGCAGAAGCAGAAAGGTAGTCGGGGCGCACGGGAGCAGAGCGAGGCCTCTGTCCCTCACGGTCTGTGAGAGCCGACCATAAAGAGAAAAATCTAAACGCTCTTCCAGCCGGGTGTGGGGCATACCTAACCGCACACAAGCTCCTCAGGTAGGCCCTTGAAAGAAGCCGCTGAGCCCCACCGACCTCGGGGCGACTTCTAGACCCTTTCCTTAAATTATTTTGGTCAATTGGATTTTCACCCCAATCTACAAAACGCTTTCTGTCAGCAACTTTACTGTTAGTGTTCAGAACATTTTGAAAGCCCTTAGGTAAAGTCCCATAAGTTTAAAACACTATTATTATTGTGGTAAACTACTAAGGTCTAACACACTGGGGGATGTGCACAAATCAGAAGTGGCCGACCGGCTCCACATGTGGACACGCACATGCAGCCAGCTCCAGACTGAGGTCCCACCCCCCGAAGTGGACCTGGAGGTCCAGCCAGCTCCAGACTGAGAAGCAGGAACACGGGTGTCTCCGGGGCTCCCTGGAGGCCCCACTCCGTCATCGCGTCCCTGTACAGCACTGGCATCGTTTTTCATTTTCGTGGTTTCGTGAGAGAGGCTTTTGTTTTGGTTTTTCCCCAGGAATCAAACTAATAAACTCCCTTTGAGTGGAAGGGGTCCCAGCTGCTCCAGGTGCAGCCACTGGGAGGGAAGAGTGGATGCCAGGGAGCCCCCAGCGGTCAGCATCACTCCGATGCTCCAGGACGGATTCCCAAGCAGACACGCCCATGTACCCAGCGCGCGTCAGCCCTGGGAGGGGGCATGCAGTCATTGGTTTTATAACTTTTGAACTTCTATTTGCTTGAAAAAAATTTTGACAATATGAATTATTACACATAAAAACTCTCTCCAGATATCCTGGAGAACTGGAAAGAAAAAAGAACACCAGAAAGCATCTTGGCAAAAATCAAATCTTCATGCTTCCCAAACCAAAAATCTACAGCCTGACTCATGTTTACAAATACTAATGCAGTATTCCATGCCCAGTAAATACACTGTTATTCTGGGTGTAATTTTCAAGTCCAAAAGCAAACTATTAAGAATATGATACATTAAAGTAAAGGGTTCTGGCTAAAAAACTTGTCTCACACACACATTACAAATTAACATTCTGTCTGTGCTATTCAGCAAACATTTTGGAAAAATGTGCAATTAGGCCACATTGTTTTCTGATGAGGAAAATATGAATTTATCAAATAACTCTACATAAATGCCCATGCTACCACTCTCATGCTTTTTACATTTCCCTGTCTCTTTTATAATTTTGTAGAATATAAATTCATTTGCCAAAAATATTCACATCACAATATTTCCTATTTTAAAGATGAATGTAGTTTGAGTCCCCCTAAGTTACTGCAGCAGTAGGGCACGCTCCCCACTGGGCCTCCCCTGTGAGCGCTCACTCCCTGGGAAGGTCCTGCAAGGCCTGGAGCAAAGATGAGGACACCAGACTAAGGAGGAGAAAACACCTGCCCACAGTCAGCCCCGGAGCCCTGGAGTCACGAGGAAGACCTGACCCTTCGCTGTGGCCAGAGCCTGGGATAGAGGCAGCCAGGCGACTCTGGCCAGTGCGTGGCGCAGCACAGGGGGAGCAGAGCCGGCCATCCCCTGCACAGACTCCACCAGGCATGTCTGCTTCTGCATTTTCCACAGGAGGGGCCTACTAAGTCACTTTGCTTGCTTTTTTCTCTATTACACAGAAAAAATGCCGAAAGACACTGTCCGAACCCAAGTCTCACTCCGAGGCTCTGGCTCATGCCTGCTGACTGTCCAGGAGCTGCAACTTGACAGCTCATTCAGCAAACCGTCCTCCTGCCAGCCCCTTCCCCAGCACTGGGAACAGCCCTGCGACGCCACGTGGAGGTCTCTTTGGGAGGCAGACAGCAACGATACAGATCAGTAATTAAAATGTACTCCCCCAACTGATGAGGGCATAAAGAAAACATGGTGCATAACACGCATGTACACCATGGAATACTAATCAGTCATAAAAGAATAAGATGTCTTTTGAAGCAACTTGGATGGAAGTGGAGGCCATCATCCGAGGCGAGGTAACTCAGGAACAGAAACACACACACACGTGTCCTCACTTCTAGCTGCCATTGCTGTGGGTGTGCACAGCGGCCTCCAAAGGCAGGAGGCGGGTAAGGGAAGGAAAGCCACCTGTGGGTGCTGGGAACAATGACCCCCAGACCTCACCTCTATACATACATCCTGTCACACAACTGCACCTGTATCCCCAACCACTGAAATAAATAAAAAAACTAAAATGACAGAATGTTGTCTGCAGCACGGCCAGGAAAATGACAGTGCCACTAAGAACAAGGATGGAAGGGCAGGAACAGCACTGGGCGAGCCACTGCCAGACCTCACGTGCCAAGGGACCAGCGGCAGGCGCGGTGCAGGCTGTGGATGGCACGGAGGGGCCCGGCCCAGCGCCCATCAGATGGTTGCAGCTGCCAAGGGGCAGGGGTTTAGGTGAAAGGAGGGGGAGAGGCCAGGCAGCCACAGGGATGGCACCAAGACAGGTCTGCGTGGAGGGACAGGGGCATGGGCCAGCTGAGTGGGTGGCCTGCTCAGGCCAGAGCCAAGTCATCTGCCCTGAGCAGGACACAGGGGGTACCTCAGACCTGAGCCCCGAGCGAGGCTGGTGCAGCTTAAGTGTTCCTGGAGTGGCCGCCGTGAGGTGGCACATAGACAGGCCACGGGCCCCCAAGCCAGAGCCACTTCCTACTGACGTCCCCATGACCACAGACCCAGATGTGCACGGCTAGCCCAGAACAGTCTTTGGTCCTCAACCTCAAAGCACAGTCGGGCATGGCAGAAAACATCCTACCCTTCCAAGGACCCACGAGCACTCACATAGCTGCTCGGTCAGAGCTTCTAGCGTGAGTGAACCATGAGAAAAAGCTTTTACTCCCATCCAGCCACACTGTACAAACCCCAGCATCAGAAAACCGAAAGGTTGTTCTTCCTCTAATAATTGGAAGGTCTTACTTTATTTCTTTCTTAACAATTACTCCCTGAGCTTACGCCTGATGGTTTCCCGAAGCAACGAGCAGCTGTTTGGCGCTTTTCTCTTTCTCTTCTCTTTGCCGCCAGAGCTGCCCTGTCCTCACCCTCGGTCTGCTGCCCCCACACAGACAACAGCTGCTCCCTCTGTCACAGACATTACAGGTCCCTTTCCTCCCAAGAAAGTGAAAAAACACCCTCCAAGTTGATAAAGATTACAAAAATAGCATTGTCCAACTTCCTTAAAATAAAGCCACAAAAGTATACAGTAGAAACAATGAAAGTAAAATGTGTGACGTGGACTAAAACATTTAAGTGAGAGCAAATTATCTCACCAGCATGGTTAACTGAACACCAAGTATTTATAAGTGAGCATTTATTTATTAGTCACCAAAACTGGACTGGATGGCTAAGTGGACACAGCCATCCTGCTATTCACAAGACTCCAGAGTCCCCACTAGGACCCGGCGCACCCCTCCCAGTGAAACCGCATGGTGCTGGCATTCCCAGGCCCCCTCCGTGAGCCTGAACCCACCACTGGCCACAGGCTATAAGAACGTCTCTGTGCAGAAACGCATCCCGAGTTTACGCCAGGACCCTCTCAGCAAGCTCAAGTCACTGATGCAGAGGGCAGGGCAGGGACAGCCACTGTTTCCACCTAAGGCAGGGGCAAGTGCAAGCCCAGAAGCCAGCATTGGAAGGGATGGTGGGAGGTCGGGGAGATGTAGAGTCCAGGGATGGGGCTGGGGCGCTGCAGGAAAGGGCAGGGAGGACGGATGGACCCCCAGGCCTGAGCCCAGGTGCTCCATCCATGCCCACATGACCTTGACCAGTTTCTCCCACTCTGCGTCTGTGCCCCGACCCGCAACAATGAGAGAATATAACACAGACCTAGATTCGACATGCACATTAAATGAGGTAACTTTTTCTTTATACCCTTACAAACAGAAAAGAAACTAAAGATGGAAAAATAACCTAAAACGCACATCAGCTGCCTGGCACAGGCCTGGCATCTTCTCCCTCTCCCCGCCCTGCTGTCCTAGGGCTTTCCACAGCGGAGAGGGCCTGGCCCTAGTGCCCAAGTCTGAACTGGAGGACAGAAGGGGACCACAGGCGGAAAGCCCCCACAGCTGGGGGAATCCCCACGGCCCAGCCAGGACACCACTTCCTCAGAGGGACACAGGGAGCTGGTAGAACTGGGAGTGGGGACTTCCCACACCTGGGAACTGTAGGTTTTTAAAACATTGTAAAATGGACTACACAGTAAGTCCCCCTAGAGTTCCTTCACCTATTGCTAACAGAAGAAACCTTTTAGAGGTAAATGAAGGTTATTACAGATGATTAAATAAACATATCAGGTAAACCTCTCACACGGATACATTCCTGCAGAAACGAATGTCTCCCATTAGAAAAGAGAAGTCAGAACACAGTAGAAAGGCTGAGCACGAACAGGATATCGTAAAAACCACCCACTTTATCCTGGATTTGGTTACAGGTCCCATTTCTTTTGAATAAGGAAGGTTTTGCCACTCCCAGCTTAAGACTGATTAAATGACACGATTACCATTGTACATCAACTAGGCAATACAATTCCTTTTACTTAAAAAAATACATCCCAAACATACAAGCTAACATTAGGATTCCTCCGCTCAGCGTCTCCGTCTCAGGTATGAACATGTCTGTCATTCCATGTTTCCTTCTCACACTTCCCATGGGTGACCTGGAGAGCTTCCCGCCCCGACTTCCCACCATCCAGGCCCAAGCAGCCCCTTCTCATGAGAAGGATGGACGCTGGCAGCTGAGGGACAATAGACGTTTTGAGAAGACTGCACTTGGTCTCTTGGCACCTGACAATCCAGGAGGGCAGCTCAAACCCTGTGGGGCCACTGTCCACCATGAGGCCCATCCAGCGTGTAAGGAAAATACAGTGCCGACGCCTCGTGAGGTGCACGTAACCCAGATCTCAAAGATAGAGAACAAGACAGAAAGAGGGAACACACATAACACACCCGTGGCGCAGGACTTCATGAGCACGACGAGGAATGTGGACCTTTCGGAACAGCCTCTCCAAATCATTCTGGAGAGTTTTTAAAAAAATCATCAGATTAAAATGATAAGGATTACATCAGAGAAATCTTACGTGAAATAAGACGTTTCTGGCGATTTCCTTTTTGAGTCAGTCCCATGAAAAGAACTCCTGTGCATAAAATTATTCAAAGACAGGAAGTTTTGATTGCTCCGTAGCCCACACTAACTGATCTAGTATCCTTCTCCTGAGAAAAGGAAATTCAGTAATCCAGAGTCTCACCCAATTTCCAGAATTGCTCAAATTCAGTAAGCACTTTGAAGTTTTAACTTGCTGGTTTAAAAGCTGGTTACACAACAAGGCACTAGCACACACACGTTGTAACTTGTCAAACTCAGGATGTGACGGAGGTCGGCACCCCCAGCACGTGTCCCCACCCTCACCCCCTGCACGGCCACAGGCACGCTGCCCATTCCAGCTCCATGACGCGCAACTCCCAAACTCAGGCTGGAGCCCCCTGGACGTGACCGGAAGATCCCCCTGTATCAGCCCCAACTAAAACTCTCCCACAAAGGGACAGGGAAGGCAAAGAAAACATCTTTTTGAGCGAGCTGATTGGCAAATACACTTTTACAATTTGAAAACTTTGTTTAAAAATAACAAAAATATACATCAGAAATTATGACTTACCACCATCAGACACAGTCGCAGACTGAAAGAAAAGAGAGAGAGACATGAGTTAATTAAGCCTCATGACAAAACTCAGGAAACAGTAGGTCCATCTCAGGACCAAAACTGGAAGCTTCTCTGGGAGGCTTCTGGAGAAGCTGTCCAGGTGCAGCCGTCTGAGGAAGCCAGACAGCTCACTGACTCAAGAGTTACAGCTCCCACCTCCGAGCCAACTCCGCCCAAACTGGGTGACACCCAACAAGAGGAAGTCATCGTCATTTTCATCTGGAAAGAACAAACCCCAGCACAAAAATCTTAGCAATAGCTTCAGTGAGAAGAACTGGACACATTTCAGTAGATCAACCTGTAGGTGACAGTGTCAAGCCCCGGTGCCTGCCTGCTTTAATGCCCCCCAGCACGGAGGGAGGCGTGCCCAGTGCCAGAGCTGGTCCCGAGGTCACACATATCCTGCCATCACCTCCACCCGACAGGCCCAGGGAGGTGACAAGCCCAGAGCTGTGCCCAGCCACCCGCCCAAGTGGTGCAAGAACGGCCGCGAGCAGGCAAGTCGGGGAGACGTTTCCCAGGAGGGGCCTAGGAGAGTGGCAGCCGCTGGCAGGGCAGAGGGCGGCTGGCTTACAGGCACCAGGGACAAGAACAGACACGTCACACGGGAAGAGCTGGCAGTTGGCTGACTGACTCTCAGGATGGCAAAAACCACCCGGTTCTTTGACAGGAAAGACTCACACGGAGAATTTGGAAGAGCTCCTGGGGTGCCCCTGCAGGACGAGCCCACGGTCACCAGCACCACAAGGGAGGAGAATCAGGGCAGGAGGGGTGGGGTGGGGTACAGGGGCTGACACCGGGAGCCGGAGCAGCCGGGGACAGTGTGGAGGCCCCAGCAGAGCAGGAGAGGCTATGCTACCAGGGACCCAGAGGCTGCCATGATGGGCCTGGGCAGGACACTGCTGCTCTAGGCCTGGCGGGACATTCCCAGCACCCAAGGGGGGAACAAACCTGCGGTTCCTGGTTGGCCACAGGTGAATCTTGGCCTCACCTTCCCAGGCCCCTCCCTGGGATCTGGCATAGCCAGAAAACAGCACCCTCAGGACTGAGCCTGGGAGGGATTTATGCTTCTGTCCTATCTCTTTGCCAAAGGCGCAGGTGGCCACAGGGGCGATGACCAGTAGGGTGCCATCTCTAGCCAGTCTACTCACAGCCTGGGTAAGGCCTCCCACCAATATCTCTCCCTAAATCCTGGGCTGTCTCCAGGAAGTGGGAGTTACTAGGGGGCTTAAGACCCTAAGACCAAAATCCAAGTAAGTGAGGCCCAGGGGAAGGCCCGAGAGGAAGCTTGTGGCCAAGAGGCACTGCTGGTCCCCCCACCTCTGGGGGGACAGTACGCGGGCAGTTCACACTCTGAAACTCATCCCTCAGGGCCAGGCTGAGCGCTGCCTCCAGCGTGCCCGGGGAACAGCCCCTCTGCTGATGTCACAGACGTGGAGTGGAAGGGCTCCCCTCCCAGCCCTCACCGGGGGTGACCTGCACCGCGGATCTGGGAGCGCCCAGCCTCCTGCTCCCACAGGGCAGGTCCCCTGACAGTCAAAGGAAGCCTCAGTTGCTGCTTCAAACCATTGTGAGTACAAGGTTCAGGAACAGGACGACCCTATGGGCATGTCCTGCCACCTCGACACGCTTTCCAATGGTAGAAACACCCCCAGCGTGTGCCCACTTTGTAGCTTGTCTTGTCAGGGAGGTGAAAGACCAGACACCTGGCAAGCTGCTGCGTGGCCCTCACCTGTGGGGCTGGTTTTCTCTCAGGGGCTGAGGGCAGGACCACCACCTGGCGACACACTGCACATGGCTGCCACTCTTCCCGCACCCAAGATAAATTACCTATGATCTCACTGTAGTCTAAATAATGTAAAAAGCAAATTACTCTCTTGAGATTATGACAACAAAATAAGCATGGAATCAGAAATACTGTCAATAATGACACTTGAAAAATAAATCATAAAATGTTAACACGGAATCAGAAATATTGTCAATAATGACACCTGAAAAATAAATCACAAAATGTAAATGTCCTAATAGGAAGGCAGTGAGGCATTTCACACCACACATGCGATCAGAACTATATTCTCGAAATTTGGCAAACTGAAAAAAGTGCACTTGAAAATCTCTCCACATGGCTCAAGACTGACAACGCCAGTGACCAGCATGGTGGTGGTGGCAGATCCAGGGTGGCGGGCGGCGGCGGAGGGGAGAACTATGATGACCCGTACAAAACCCCTGCCTCCCCAGTTGTCCACAGCAGGGGCCTGATTGACGGTGTGGTGGAAGCTGATCTTGTGGAGGCCTTGTAGGAGTTTGGACCCATCAGCTATGTGGTGGTAACGCCTAAAAAAAGACAAGCACTAGTGGAATTCGAAGATGTTTTGGGGGCTTCCAATGCCGTGAACTACGCAGCCGACAACCAAATCTATATTGCTGGTCACCCAGCTTTCGTAAACTACTCTACCAGCCAGAAGATCTCTCGCCCAGGGGACTCAGATGACTCCTGAGTGTCAACAGTGTGCTTCTCTTTACCATCTGGAATCCTATCTACTCTATTACTATGGATGTTCTGTATAAGATCTGTAATCCTTGTGGCCCCGTCCAGAGAATTGTCATTTTCCTGAAGAATGGAGTGCAGGCCATGGTGGAATTTGACTCTGTTCAAAGTGCCCAGCGAGCAAAGGCCTCACTCAATGGGGCTGACATCTATTCTGGTTGTTGCACTCTGAAGATTGAATATGTGAAGCCTACACGCTTGAATGTGTTCAAGAATGATCAGGATACTTGGGATTACACAAACTCCAACCTCAGTGGACAAGGTGACCCTGGCAGCAACCCCAACAAATGCCAGAGGCAGCCCCCTCCCCTGCGAAGACCATCCCCCAGAATATGGAGGGCCCCATGGTGGGTACCACAGCCATTATCATGATGAGGGCTACGGGCCCCCCCAACTCACTACGAAGGGAAAAGGATGGGTCCACCAGTGGGGGGTCACCGTCGGGGCCCAAGCCGCTATGGCCCACAGTATGGGTAACCCCCCTTCCCCTCCCCCACCACCCGAGTATGGCCCTCACGCCGATAGCCCTGTGCTCATGGTCTATGGCTTGGATCAATGTAAGATGAACTGTGACCGAGTCTTCAATGTCTTCTGCTTATATGGCAATGTGGAGAAGATGAAATTCATGAAAAGCAAACTGGGGGCCGCCATGGTGGAGATGGCTGATGGCTATGCTGTTGACCAGGCCATTACCCACCTGAACAACAACTTCATGTTCAGGCAGAAGCTGAACGTCTGTGTCTCCAAGCAAGCAGCCATCACGCCCAGTCAGTCTTACAGGCTGGAAGATGGGTCTTGCAGTTACAAAGACTTCAGTGAATCGAGGAACAATAGGTCCTCTACCCCGGAGCAGGCAGCGCAGAACCGCATCCAGCACCCGAGTAATGTTCTACACTTCTTCAGCGCTCCTCTGGAGGTGACTGAGGAGAACTTCTTTGAGATCTGCAACGAGCTGGGGGTGAAGCGGCCAACTTCTGTGAAAGTATTCTCAGGCAAAAGTGAATGCAGCTCCTCTGGGCTGCTGGAGTGGGAATCAAAGAGCGATGCCCTTGAGACTTAGGGCTTCCTGAACCATTACCAGACGAAAACCCCAAACGGTCCATACCTTTATACTCTGAAGTTGTGTTTCTCCACCGCTCAGCACGCCTCCTAATTAGGTGCCTAGGAAGAATCCCATCTGAGCAGGAAAAGATTTCTCTTTCCTTTATGCTGTTTTGTTTTTCTTTTCTCCAAAAGTTCTTGTATTCTTTTTTTTAATGCTAGGTTAGTAGAAGCTTAACCATAATGGAAACGATGGAAGTCTGGAGTGGGAGGGAGAGGGGAACTGGTATCTCCCAAGATTAACCTTCACTTTTAAAAAAATCATTGTACATGTGATTTTGTTTTTTCCTGTTCATACATTTGTGTTGCCCATGTATTCTTGGCACATTTCAATAAAATTGTTCGGAAAATAAAAAAAAAGAAAAAGAAAAAGAAAATCTCTCCACACGACGTCTACACAACCCGAATTAGCTGAAACTCAAGAACCAGGAGAGAGGAGTGCCCCACAAGCCAAAGAGAGAGTAGAAAAGGGGGTGGTAGTGGAGCGTGAGGCTGGCGGGGCCAGGGACAGTGCTGTGCTCTGGGCCTTGAGCAGGCTTCTGGGCCAGAGCTTCTGGGAGGACTCAGAGGCAGGTAAAGTTCCACAAACACGATTTTTTTAAGTACAATTTATCTTTTTTGTTTGTTTGTTTGTTTTAAGAGATAGAGCCTCAAGCTGTCGCCCTGGGGAAAGTGCCGTGGCATCACAGCTCACGGCAACCTCCAACTGCTGGGCTCAAGTGATTCTCCTGCCTCTACCTCCCAAGTAGCTGGGACCACAGGTGCCTGCCACAACACCCAGCCACCTTTTGGTTGCAGCTATCATTGCTGTTGGCGGACCTGGGCTGGATTTGAACCTGCCAGCTCAAGGGTATGTGGCTGGCGCCCCAGCTGCTTAAGTCACAGGCACCAAGCCCAGTTTATCTTTTTGAACAGTTTAAAATTTATTCTAAAAATTTATATTAGGCTTGGCACCTGTAGCTCAATGGTTAGGGCGCTGGCCACATACACCGGGGCTGATAGGTTCAAACCCAGCCTGGGCGTCCTAAAAACAGCAATGACAACAACAACAACAACAACAAAAATAGCCAGGTGTTGTGGCATGCGCCATATTCCCAGCTAATTGGGAGGCAGAGGCAAGAGAATCACTAAAGCCCAAGAGTTTGAGGTTGCTGTGAGCTATGATGCCACAGCACTCTTTTGGGGGCAAAACAGTCAGACTTAAATAGATATAGATATTTTAAAAAGAGAGTACAGAGACAAACCCGCTCTTTAACCCACTGCCACTCCAGAAAAGTAAAGGGGACTCTCAGAGAGAGACCAGAACGGGCCAGGATTGTGAGTTCACAAACGCCAGCACCAGCAGGGCAGGTGCCCCCACCACGGCACAGTTGTCTGTTCCATCTGAGACTCTCGATTGGCCACAGCCCTCGGAGGGTGGAGCTGTCCAGGCAGAGAGGTACAGCAAGCACAAATCCTTCTGGGAAGAGAGCAGCCCAACTGAAGCCGAAGCCTCGGAGTCCCGAAAAGTGAACCCACCCGAATGTGAGCTCACAATCAAAAAACCCAAGGAAAAAGCCCACCTCAGGCAGGGGTCAGTAGAAACAACAATTAACAGAATCTCAGACACTAAAAAAGTCTAATATACAATGTTAGGTAACTACGAAATTGCAAAGAAATAAAAGTAGCAATAAAAGAAGAGGAAAGTGGCAGGTCTGAAAACCAGCCACACAGAACGTCTGACAATGAAAAACACAATGGCGAGGTTAAAGAGCCCCAAATAAGCTGAGCTGAGTGCAGATTACTGAGGAGAGAATTTGGAAATTAGAGCACAGAACTGAAGAAAATCCCTGACCGTGGCACAGAGAGTAAGCAGGCAGTGAGGCAGGTGCCTGGCAGGGTGCTGGGAGAGGAGGCTCCTTTCCTTCTCCAGAGTGAGAGCAGACGTGAAGAAGCTCGTCAGACTCAGTCCGTCCCCTGAGAACCTTCCCAAGGCTCCACCAGGAGGAGGGAAAGGACCCCGGACTCTGAGCTAAGAGGCTTCCTGGTCGCTCCATTTGAGTCTCAGTTGTTCAGCAGTTCCCAGGAGGGACTCAAGATCGACGGCCGTGGCCTCACAGGACGCATGTCCTTCCTGTCCCCAGGTTCGACAGCCATTCCCAAAGTACTTCAAACCCACAACTCGGCAGAAGTTAGAGACATCTGGGGAGCTCCAGGCCAGTGTGCTCTGCGCTCTGACGATTCCCGGGGGCCCAGCAAGGACACGGAGGTCACAGATAGCGCCCCGTGTCTTCTCAGGACCCCCGAACTCTGCACATAAGTGTCTGATGAAACTAAATGCAACCTGAGGTTGCTCCTAACACACGGGAAAGTGAAACACAGCCAGACCACCCTTCTTCCTCCTGCTCTCCAGCATCTCTGCTGGCCACATTTTTCCTGACGACTGTTTCCATCCCAACTAAACATTGTAAGAAAGATCGGCGGCGACAGCTTAAAAGTTGCTGGAAGGTGAAGCACTGCCCTGCTCCCAAAGAGACAGTGCTGGAACCTGTCCCACTGAGGTTACTTCATTACAAGGGAGTAATTTACACTCAGTGTTAATACATCTGCTTTTTTTTTTAACTGCCTGACATTTATTCTGCTTGTGAGGACGTAGGTGGACAGCACAGAGCCCCTTGAGGTCCCTCCCCTTCTGAGGGGATTCACAGCAGGCCGAGGACAGTCTCCGAGCTGTGGTCCAACAGGAGATCAGATTCAGACAGGTGGACATTAAGTGCTACTGTAGGGGACAGGTGTGGACGGCAGAGGGGCAGGAGCTCGCCCGCTGGGAAGAGTGGAGCAGATGCCGGTGGGCAGCACCAACTCAGGGCAGCGCTGCCCCAGGCCTCGCTTGCCCAGTGGAGTAAGGGAGGGTTTGGGCCTGAACAACAGACCAGGGCTGTCCTTCCCTGTGGTGCAGGGGACACACAGGAGTCCAGGTCAGGTGGGGACTCCCTCTCCTGACGGAAGAGAGGCCGTGGTAGCGTGGATGCGTGGCTGAGCCTTGGCAGGGATGGCAGTGTGCTGGGAAGTCAGGAAGAAGGGAGGGGGAGGGGAGCAGGAAAGAAGGGAGGATGGGCAGGGGGCAAGGAGGAAGAGAGAGTGGGGCAGTGGGGAAAGGGGAGGGTAGGAAGGGGCGAGGGGAGGGAGGAAGGGGGAGGGGGGAGGAAGGGGGAGGGGAAGGCAGGGGGAAAGGGGGCTGGGCAGGAGGGGGGAGGGGGGAGAGCAGCCTCATGAAGGCCTGGAGGGCAAAGAAACTAGGGGCTCATCTGCGAGGGGGCTGAGGAAATTGGGCAGAGCTAGGAAGAAGCCCCTGCGGATGCCACCTGCCCCGGGTTCAGAGCTGGGGGAGGGGGCACTGGGATGGGGCAGGTAAGAGCAGACGTGGGAGCCTTTAAAAACTGAGACCACGGCTCGGTGTCTGTAGCTCAACGGGCTAAGGCGCCAGCCACGTACACCTGAGCTGGTGGGTTCGAATCCAGCCCGGGCGCACCAAACAACAATGACGGCTGCAACCAAAAAATGGCCGGGCGTTGTGGCGGGCACCTGTAGTCCCAGCTACTTGGGAGGCGGAGGCAAGAGGCTCACTTGAGCCCAGGAATTGGAGGTTGCTGTGAGCTGTGATGCAATGGCACTCTATCCAGGGTGACAGCTTGAGGCTCTGTCTCAAAAAAAAAAAACCTGAGACCACGGCAGGGGAGAGAGGTGCCAGCACTCAGGACAAATTTCCTAATGACGGAAAGATGTGAGAATAGAAACTGGGGAATAGTGTCCCTCAGGCATGCCAGGAGGCCTTCCTACATGGACAAGGCCCCGGCACTCGGGCCCCACCGGCTCACAGTCTCGGGGGAGAGATGAGCTGATGGACAGGGCAGTGTAGGGAGACACACCCTGAGGACAGAAGGCATCCTCAGCCACGCCCCACGGCCGGGACCGTAGGGCCCCGTGAGACAGACACACGGGAGAAGAGGGGGAGGAAGAGAACTGGGCTGAAAAACTGAAACTCGTCAATGCAGACAGTGTCCCAGACAGGGTCAAGCTCATCCCCGAGGGTCAGAGGCCACCTGGCCATCTCACATGTCCGGTCCAGAAGGGCACGCCAGCCACGCTCCTCTCACGTGCCCACCGCCCCCGCCCCAGGCTATTCCTCACACAGGAGCGGGGACTCTGCTGGGCTGGGGTGCTAGCCATCCTGCACAGCCCGAGAGGAGGGTGGAGGGCTCCAGCGCAGTGACTGAGGGGCCTGGACACCGGAGCCAGGGTCCCCCACACGTCTCCAATGGCCCCCGACTTCGGCCACTCTCCGGCCGCCTGTGCTGTCTCCCTCCTTGGCTCCGGCTGGCCCTGCCCCCTCACACACAAGTGCCCTCTGCCGGCCGCCCAGGAAACCCAGGCTCAGCACTGCCTATGAAAGAATGTTGGACGGGTTCTGTTTTTGTTTTTACGGTGCCACCTTGTTTTGTTTTCAGGTATTAAACAGAGCACTGAGGCACGGAGAAGGGAAGTTCCTTCCCTCATTCTCAGCGGCCCAAAGACACCCCCCTGTGCTGACAGGTGTCAAAACACCGCTCCTTTATGTCCAGTGTGGTTCTGTGCCTTTCCAGAGGAACCTTCTGCCCAGCATCCAGCGTGGCAGAATTTATATTTCATGAACAAGGAAGGACCATTAGGGGCGGGACAGACTGTGCCAGACGGCCCCTCCCACGCAGGCCTGGATGCAACCATCATGACCCTGGGCCGCCACAGCAGGGATGTGCCTGGTGTGCCGACACTGAGGACTCCGGGTCACATCCCACCCAAGGGCAGAGAAGGATACCTCAGGGAAGCCGGGTGGCTTGGGCAGCTCCGGCCAACTGTCATGACAGAAAACGGGCACTCAGTCACCTGGCATGGGGACGTACTCCCACAGCTCAGAGGGAGGAAAAACAAAACTGCTGCATAAAATCCCACCCAAGACTCGGCAGCCGTGACCAACACCCCTGCCAGCACCTTAGCACAGTGCTGGGGCTGCCACAGCAGGGAGACCACTACGGGGGGGGGGGGGCGGACATGGCCTGCACAGCAGGGCTCTCTGGAAGGGGGCACCGTCCAGGCAGACTGAGACCCACCACCAACTCCACATCTACCCCCCGCTCCCACACACACACACCATTCCTACTTCTTTGGAGATGTGGGTTTAATGTGTCCTCACTGAGCATGGCTAGTGTCTGGAACTGTGGCACCCCATTTTAATTTGGTTATTAAGAGTGACACATCGCTTTGTTTTGGCAAAGGGGCAAACACATTTTCCAAGCTGACTCAGAACAGGGAGACTGTCGTCAGCTCACCTGGCCAGTGAGAGCCAAGACAAGCCAAGACTCACTGACCTCCCGGCAGCTGGGCCAAGACAAGGGCACCTTCTGGAAATGTGTTCCTGACACAGATCTTCTGGGGAGCATTCCTGCTACAGGTGCCCCCACAACCTCATTTCAGAGATGGACCACTTGAGGCTAAGCAGGCGATGGCCATGCGGGCCTCCCTGCACCCTTGCCTGCCCCCCCCACCCCTGCAGCTAACCAGCCACTTCCAGCAGCGCCCGCCAGCCTCCCCACCCAAGCAGGCTCAACATACAACATCATCCGAGTTCCAACACACTCGTGAGAACAACTTATCTGCCAATTTAGGCATCTGCAAGTTTGGGAAGGAATCCACAGCATTCATACAGGCCAGTACAAAGGCACATTTTTAACAGCTTCTTTTACTAAGAATGAACATGAAACTTTCCTAAAACTTGCCTTCATGAGCCAGTGAAGTGAAAGAGTGACCTGCCCATCAGCTAACAAATCAGTCGGTTCAGGACTTCACTGCTCCAAAATTCATCTTCACACATGGGGCAGAAAACAGCTCCCAGGAGCATCCCTCCAGCACCAGGGCAGCCCAGACGGGGCTCTCAGAGTGCAGGGACCCAGCCCCTCTGGCTGTGAGACTGCTCCCTGCATGCCCAGCACACCCACCTGCATTCTCTACTCAACAGGGGTGCAGCTCATTTTCCCGTAATGGATTTTTCTAACATCAATACCAGCCATTTCTGAACTACTAGCTTCTCCTTAGGTCTCTACAGAAGATCTGAATTACACATTAGGAAAAAATGTTAAGATTAAACAAGTCTCATAAAGGAATGGATTTAAAATTGATGTTCAGTAATTAGTGACAGTCTTCTGTACATAATACATTTTTACATTTCCATCAACATGGCATAACCACAAGAGGAAAATTAAAATTCTTCTACTGAATCTCAAACCTTTTAAAAACTATTTTACATTTATGTCCAACTTTGTAAGCTTTATAGTGGTACCAGTAACTATATAAATGTACATAGAGCAAAATCAAATCAGTAATTTTAAAAGGCAAGCTGGAAAGTAATAATTTTCATATATTTACCTAGCTGAAATTTAATATTTCAACAAAATCGATTCACTCATCCTTAAAATCTATTGGAATTGCTGCGAAAAGGAAAAAAATAGCATTTGGTGCTTTCTGTAAGTTCCAACTTGAAACCTGCCGGCTTAGGTGTTGGAGGGTTGAGGCTGGCTGACCCACCCCACGCCCAGCCTGTCCCAGAGCCCCGGCGCTCCCCACAGTCCTCACTTCAGACTCCACACTGCAAACACAAGAAAAGGGCTGTGACAAGCACTCCCTGTTTACTGAGCAGCCCGAACATCAGGCAGAAACTGGACATCAACAACTGTTAAATGAGAAAGAGCGCAGTGACCTACCTGCTGGCCATTAAGCATGTGCGTTTCATTTGACAGCTCTTTTCCCAGATTCATCTTTAGTCAAGAAAACTTGCGCATCACAGCAGGCACCCAGATCTGAAACGTGCCATTTATCACTACAGTGCCTGTACACGGCAGGAAACCCTAAGACATTTCAGACAAAGTTCCCTGCCTTCCCTTCCCAGCCTGGAGCCACAGAATACTGCAGGAAGCCCAGCTTTGCCAGGGACTCAGACTCTATCCCAATTGTCTCATACAAAGGGAAAAAATCCATTTACATAAATCATGCTGTGAGATCATTTTCAAAGTATTTCCTCTGCCGAATCAGAAGAAGAATAAACTTCAGACGATAGGGGTAATTTCTCAGTCAGTACAACAGCTGCGGAGAATTTGGGTTTTTTTTAGCATTGTGGTGCAGTTCGAAACCTTAATTACAGTTGCTGATGGTTCTATTATAAGCCTCCATATGCGCGAGTTTACGTGGTGCCAGCCAGTGAATCTGGCATATTCCTGAAAGCCCTGTGTATGCTCCGTGATCTCCTCTGCCTTCCACAGATCTGAAACAACCTGAGGGGAGTGAACAATGACGGATCTCAGCATTAAAAAAGAAAAAGGAAAGAAAAATAAAACTCCTTCTAGAACCTGGCTATCACTGTAAAATCACTGGAGATGTAGGGGAAACCGCTGATTCCCCCAAAGTGCATCCCTGTGTCGCAAGTCTCACAGTACGGGTCAGCCAGGCTCCGGAAACCCTGACCCTGAGCTGTCAGACAGGAGAGGACCTGGAGAAGCTTCTGGTCCAGCACCTGCAAACTCAACACCCACCGGACCAATAAGCTGGGAGCACAGCCCTGGGCCTGGGGTCAGGCAGCCCGGAAGGCCTGAGCCAACCTCATGTTCCTTTTCTGCAGGAGCAACATGAGCAGTCCCATCCTGAGTGTTCAGGGACAGAATCCACAGCTCTGGGCACCTGCGTTCCAAGCTGCCTGCCTGATGCTTCAGCTCAGGCATCCTTAGACAGCTTTTCTCAGGGAGGCGCAAACTGTAAAGAATGACATGAGTTTGTGAGCAGGAGTGGGGCAGAGGCTCCTCATTGCCACCTCAGCAGCACTAACCCTGAGTGCAGGGGGTGTGGGACCGTCTGAGGACACAAGCCCAGAAGGCGCGCAGGCTCAGGTGGGGGCCGCGAGGGGCTGAGAGAGGAAGGGCGGGGTACGGACCAGGGACATTCCAGAGACTACACCTCTTCTGTCGGACAAAGCCAGCATCATCCCACCTCTCCTGATACACACTGCAAACCCTCAGAGTGGGCCCAAGGATGCGCCCCAGATGACAGCCACGGCTGGGATGGCCCAACAGACTCCCGATGGGACATAGGGCACCATGGCCAGCTCCCCCATCAGAAATCTTCCCTTCCATTCCTGACTCCCTCCTCCCCACTGCCCAACTTCACCCCCAACATGTGCACGAGCACCACAAGCTAACTCGAACGCTCTCAGGGGAAACAAATGGGAGGGCTCTGGAAAGACAGCCATTGGCGCTCACGGGTGGCCAGTACAGCCCCAAGACGCCACAGCCTGGGTGCTTCCCTTGCTGATTTTTCAGGGGCCTGCACTAATTCGTAGAGTTTTGCGGGAGTCAATGGCCTCTAGACCAGAGCAGAGGGCACCAGAAGCTGGGGACAGCCACAGAGACCAAGAAACTTCTGTCCCGTCACTAGTGACAGTCCTTCTGGGTCCTTCTGTCTCTTTGTAGGCTCTACCCCCATCTCCTCTTCCGCTGTCAGCCTGTCCTTTGGAGCAGGCGAGCTCAGTTACCTAAAGCGGCCTTCCTCTCTAGCCTTGGGTAAGGAGAGTCTTGGAAGAGATGGGATGGGGGCTGGTGCATCTGGACAGAACCCTCGGGCCTGTGGTACCTGAGGACCTAGGCCCTGCATCTTTGCCCTTCCTGGCACCCAGCAGCATGTGCCCTGGGTAAGGAGACATTAGCTGCCTGCCAGCTTCTCAAAGAGCTGCAAGGGCCACCAGCAATGACTGCTCAGAAAGTCCGGGGCATCTGCCTGCCGGCACCATGCCCAGTCTTGCCTCCTTGTCCCCAGCTTGGGAACACTCACTTGACTCAGGGACGGGGAGGGAAGGGGGGCAGGACCAGACCCTGGGCCTTGGAAGCCCAGTGCGGCCCCCAAATGCACACCAGGGGCCGGCTCGGGCACAAGAAGTAAACCGGCTGGCAGCAGGAGAGCTGGCAGTCACAGGCCCAGCCCACCACGGCTGCAAGACGCCAGGCTGAGTGGGAAGGGTGTGAGCTCAGAAAGGGCAAATCATCCACAGCCTCCAACTCTCAGCTGCCTGGCCGCCCACATGAGCTACCTGGGGTCCCAGGCAGGAGGAAAAGCCGCCATATGGCCAGCTCGGCAAGCAAGCACGTGGGCCTGAAAGCAGCTGCAGCGTGGGGTGCTCAGGCCCTGAATAGCTGACAGCCCCTCGCCACCCCAGGGGTCTGTCCTGAGCTGGGAAATTCAGAGTGGGCACTTGGGAGTACCAGGGAGAGGCCCAGAGATATGGCCTCAAGGGTCCAGCCAAGGCAGCAGGGCTGGGGGAGGTGAGGTCATCGTTAGTGGGAGTTAGGGGCCCTGGGCAGAGGTAAGACCCTTGGGAGTTGTGTCCCAGAGCCAGCTGGAAAGTTTCAGGGAAGGCAAAGGTGGCTCAATGGGTTGGGATCCCCAGGGCCACCAGGGAGCTGCTCCCTGACCTTGGGCCTTCTTGCAGTGTCACTACCTCCCCAGGCACTTCTCACTAGTTACACCCCCACCCCACTCCAGCACCGCACAGAGGATACCTCCCTTGATGCCCTGACCTGACCAGGACTCCCTGAGTCTTCCTGCCACTGCTGGGGCACAGCCAGGCCAGAGGAATGAGAACACACGCCCAACTCAGGGAGATGTGTACAGACGCAGCAGAGCCGATGACTGTGACCGCCAGCCCCGCCACCTCCTCCACAGGGACAAGCAGACAGGACTCCGAGCACTGGTGCCCTCAGCCCGGCTGGGATGTGGGGAGTGGATGGAAGACGTGAATTGGAGGAGGAGGGCTCTGCTGATGACCCCAGAGACGCTCGGGACACATGGCCACAGATTCAAGAGCAGGCCCTGGGTTCTCTCCCTGCTCTCAACCTCTGGTGGCCAGGCCAGACACCTGGGTTGTAACCCCTCTGTGAAGCCCCCAAGAGAGGCCATGGTGCCCAAACCCTGTGACGGCCCTCAAACCTTCCCCAACTGGGCTTTCCTCCTCCTACCCTCCCACTCTAATCCTAAGCAAAGGACCAAGTGGCACGAGGTACCCCTGTCCACCTGCCTGGCTCAAGCCCTCATCCCTGGCCTGATCCTTGGGGAGCCTGGCCACCTCCTTTCCCTCCCCAGCACCCCCATACGCCCCAGCCAGCACCCGACAGAGGTGACCTCCTCGCCAGGCCACGAGTATCACACATCCACCCCTCACCGTCTGTGACCTGATGGGAATGAGAAAATACGAGATCTCGTGACATGCCCTGACTTGATGGGTCTTAGAGAAATTAGGTGACCTCCCACCTGAAGGGCGCAAGGAGCAAACTGTTGCATGAAAGACCCAAACAACAAAGTTTCCAAGGCCAATTCCCCTGGAAGGGGCAGCAGAGCGAAGGGAAGAAAAAGGTGAAAGCTGATTTTGAAATGCCGTGCAGGTTTCATTCCCAGGTGAGGTGATGTGCTGGGGATGCTTCCAGAAGACAGGAGGGGGCTGGACAGGGATGAGCGCGACCAGCCCCACGGCCACTCTGCGTCCTGTGAAGCCTGAGCTTCAGTCCAGGGTTTGCTCTGCTTGTCAGGGACTGTAGCTCTGGGAGGTGACTCCAGACGACACTACTGGGACTCACAGGATGACCGCGGAAGCCCGGTCCTCCCACACCAGGAGCAAACAGGTGGCCTGCGTGCCCCGTTGCCCAGTGCCCACCACTGCCAGTCCCTGGGCATCCCGGTGCCCACAGCTGCTGCCCAGCCCTCAGGGACGGAGGGGGGGAAGGGTTGGGCTGACACTTCGGATTTTATCCTGAGTGTGAAAGAAGCTTTGGGTAAATTGACAGGAAGGAGCCAAGAGAGTGACGTCCCAGTATTTGGGACACAGCGTGGAGACCGTGGGGGCTGCTCCCTGTGACCCACTGGCGCCTGCCAGAGTGCTGCAGGAGGAGGCAGTGGGCACATGGGAGCTGGGCAGGGGCCTCGGGCCCAGGAGGGTGGACCTGTACAAGGCCACTGGAACGTGGGTGGCCACTGTCCCAAGCTGCCACATCTCCAGATGACCAGGAGGGATATGACAGGAGGGACTCAAGGATGAGGGACGGTGGCTGCACATTCCCTGGGAGCCAGGGGGGCTCAGGAGAGAAGAGCGGGTAGGGGGATGGTCAGGGCCAGCCCGCCGCCTGGGTGCAGCCACCCGCGGAGATGCACCGTCTGCTCTGCTGCTCACCCTGTAGTGGACAGTGGTGGCACGGAGCTGTCGGACGGCGCGCAGCACAGCCAGCAAAGCTGAAAGTACCTTGTCTTGGCCCTTCACAGAGAGGCCTTGTGCGCCCTGGTGAGGGTTTGGTCATATGAAGCCATAGTGCAGGGTTTGGTCTGGTGGGAGGCAGGGCCTGCGGGAGGACCCCTGAGAGGCCCAGCACCCAGACCCACCGGCCCACATGCTCTGCCAGCTCTGTGCTGGTCCTTCTGTTTGAGACACTGGGGCCAGCTTCCACCTCCCACAGTGCCCAGCCTCTGACTCAGTCTAGCTCTCCCTGGGTGTTGCCGGAGGAGTTTACGCCCATTTTTCTCCCTGGTCCAAAGAGGGTACCTGGGAGGAGCCCGCATGGCATCTCCAGCCCTAGCTGGGTTGTGGGCTAGAATGGGCGGCTCAGACCTCTCAGAGACCCTCAGACCCATCACATTTGGCAAAACCCCACAGAGAAGGCAGATTTGGCTGTGACTCTGCCTCTGGTCAGGACCACCAATGCCCCAAAGGTCCTCAGCACCAGGCCAGGCCCCGCCTAGAGACGCGGGCCTTTTGTCTCTTCACCATCAGTGTGTACAGGCAACTTGCAGCTGGTTCTCACTATTGCCTCGCCGGATACAATTTTACCAGGCCCAATATGCCCTCCAGTTGCCTGGAGCACAAGCTGGCAGGGCCCCCATGTGCCATGACCCCAGCACACCTCTTCTCCTTAAAGAGGGAGAGTCAGGGCAGCCCCTGGACGGTGCCTGGCCACACCCTCGCCTAGACCCTTTACTGTCAGGAACACCGGCGAAGCCTCATGTGTATGGAGGAGGCAGGTGAGGAAGTTCGAGGTGCTCCCTGCACAGCGGATCAGTGAGCGGGGACAGTCGCAGAATGGACCCAAAGCTGTCACATATTCATGGAGCAAGCCACTCCTACCTGAGTAACCTCGACACAATGTTTTATGAGTGGCAGAAAAAGACACACTGTATGGCTGCACCCCTGTAACATTTTAAAACACACAAAATAAGACAGCAAAAAGATCAGGGGAGAGGAGCTGGGCTGCAAGGTGAGGCTCAGAAGGGCCTCTGCATGTGCTAAACCAGAGGGACAGTGAGGTGGGAACTGTGTGTGCACCGTGTGCCTGTGACATGTGTCTCCACACTGGCACGCCATCTGGAATAAGCGCACTGCACAAGAGCAGTGGATGACAGTGCCCAGCTACCAACAGGTGCATGAGGGCAGAGGGCGGGAGAACGCACTGTACTTCTTGCTCAAGTTTTCTGCAAACCTAAAACTGCTCTAAAAATAAAATCTACTCATTTTCCTTTCAAAAAAGGAATGGAGAGAAAAGAAAAGAGCCACACAAGACAACGCTCTACCTATACCTACAGACTGATACCACGTCTGTGGAGGGAGTGTTGACAGGACAATGCCTGGTAGAGGGTGTGGGGAATATACAGGCTGGTTCTAAATACAGCGTCCAGCACAGAGACACAAAACCTGAAAATACCCCGATGACCATGAACAAGCTGAGGTGGGAAAGGTGCAGAGATATTCGGGAAGGCTGCCCAGGGAGAACAACACTACCACTCCGGGGTGGGGTAGGGGGTGATAAGAAGAAACTAAACTCAAATCACCTCTAGGTCATCCAGGGAGCGAGTGATGCTGAACCTCTTGGACCTTCCGAATGATCTCCGGGTAGAGGGGCGCTGAGATGCCTGAGTGAGACCGATTCCTCGTCCAAATTTGGACCCCTAAACACAAAGAAACAAAGTGGGTCATGTCAGTCTCTCTGGAAGAGGTGTTTAGGTGTCTGACACCCTGACAGAGGGGACAGAGAAGCTGGCCCAGGGTAATGTTTACAGTAAGTACATTTTATATAATAAAACAACTGCAAAATAAAAAAAAAAAAGAGTTATCTCTGGGTCTTGAGATATCTGCTTTGCTAACTGACTGTAGGCCCAGCCAAAGCTTCAGTCTCTATAGTCACCGAACAGGATGGTAAAGACCAGGTGAAGTGACATGAGTGAATGCTTTGTAAGCATACAGTAATGATCATTAACATAAAGGCTGATTTCAGCCAAGTTGTGCTTTTACATAATTTTTTTTTTTTTGAGACAGAGCCTCAAGCTATCACCCTGGATAGAGTGCCGTGGCATCACAGCTCACAGCAACCTCCAATTCCTGGGCTCAAGCGAGTCTCCTGCCTCCGCCTCCCAAGTAGCTTGGACCACAGGCGCCC
>CAUYON010022732.1:0-12088 GCA_963573935.1 Arctocebus calabarensis | reverse complement strand
ACCTACGGTGCATCTTAGCAGGGTACTGGGGAAACTTATTAAATGTAGAGTATCAATGTCTTTATATAGTGATCAAGAAAATGCCATGAAGGCTATCTGTAACAGTACGATCAAAACATTTCTGAATGTATATGAATCGTTCCCTATGATTGCACCAATGTACAGAATTATGATTCAATAAAATTATAAAAAAAAAGAAGTTATATTTATTTATTTAGTCTCAAATTGGAAAAGTATTTTATGGGTATTACAAATATACCCATAAAAGAGTAGCCATGCCTATAATGTAGTGCTATTTTCTAGGCAGGAGCAATGCTTTGTGCTTTTAGTTTCCTATCTGGTGGCATCTTAAAGCCATTCGTGTCCACTTCCCCGTCACTGCCCTCCCAGGAGACAGCCAGAGGACAAGGGTTGAGGGTACCTTGTGTACCTGCAAACAAGTAGCCACTCTCTTTCTCTGAGTCCTGTTCTCTCCATCACAGGCACAGTGGCATAGCCTCCCTGATCAATGAGAACCCTATCCACTAAGTTACGCATCGTGCTGTGTGTGACAATCAACAGAATAATGTGCTTATAGTCTTATAAATATTATACTTATAGTAAAGAAGACATTAACAGAAATAGCTGTACTATCACATCATAAATTACATCTGCATTTTTCTTTACTATTAGTTACTTTAATTTTGGGGGGGTGTTTTGGCAAGCTTTTTATTTAAAAATTCAATAAAAATATATAATCAAGCATTTTACACAAAGCATACATTCTTAATATCTGCAGGTAAGATAAATAACAGAAGGAAAAAGCAGATGTACTGTATTGCTTCTCTTTGGCAAGTCACCAATATCATCCCCTGCAAAAACATAGTAAGTGTTTTAAAAAAAATCCAGGGTGTTAAAATAATTGCCCCTTAGTAAAAAACAAATATTTAGAATAACACAGAGGATGGATTTTCCAAAAAGACTAATATTTATAATACTTTATACCAAAAGTGAAGTAGCAAGCTGCTTTTCGAAATTAAGACCCACAGCAGTATTTAGAGGAGGCAGGTAGGGGAGAAAGGCATCCTTTATCTAGTTGTATCCTCACTCTGATTAAAAAAAATAAATAAACAAACACTGTCACATTCAAAATTCAAACTCCACCTTTCCCTATATAAAAACTGTTTCATTTGCAGGTCAGTCTGACATGACCCCCACCTCCACCATCAAATACATTTTATATAAGGCATTTTAGCTTAAGCCAGTATTTAGCATCTCAGAATAAAAAAATTCCTTCCACTTTACAGCAAAGATACATATTGTGGCTCTACTGAAGCAATATACACATTCCTTTTAATGTTCTTTTCATTGTTTCTTTTTCTTCTGATTTATTTATTTATTTATTTATTTATTTATTTATTTATTTATTTATTTTTGAGACAGAGTCTCACTCTGTCTCCCTGGGTAGAGTGCTGTGGTGTCATAGCTCATAGCAATCTCAAACTCCTGGGTAGTAGGGACTACAGGTGCCTACCTCCTGAGCAGCTGGGACTACCAGTACCCACCACTACACTTGGCTGGTTTTTCTATTTTTAGTGGAGACAGGGTGTTGCTTTTGCTTGGGCTGGTCTCAAACTCCTGAGCTCAAGGGATCCTCCTACCTCAGCCTCCCAGAGTGCTGGAATTATAAGCAGGAGCCACCACACCTGACCTCTTTTCCTTATTTCAGTGAGTCATTGCCTTATTATTAGCTATAGTGCTATTGTTCTTATTCTGTTATAGTGCTCAAGCCAGGCTCTCAGAGTCAGATATATCTGAGTTTGACTCTGTCACTGCTACATTTTAGCTCTGTTGCCTCCAGCAAGTTGTTTGATCTCTTCAACCTTAATCAGTTTCCTCATCTGATTTTAGCTCACTCAGTTGTAATAAAAATTAAATGAGTTCACCAAAGGGCACCAGTGTGCCTGTCACCTCGCATGCATGAGTGTCCCAATATTTAGCCTCTCATCTTCTCATTTTTGATGGAGTCTGTCCTCAATCATGCAGTAAGAGTCGCGCTGATATTATGTGGGTTTTTTGGCGGTATCTCCCCAGTGAAAGATAAACTTCAGCAGTTAGGATGCTTGGTAAGGTAAAATGGAAACTTGATTTGAAAGAAAGTTGTGCAAAAACCCCCATAGTGGAAAAACAAAACCAGGAAGGAAGGCACTAATTAGCCAGCAGTGCAATGATGTATTGTGGGTGTCAAACTTTAGCTGCAAAGTCAGTCCTGTTTCTGCTGTGGAGACAGCCAGGCCTCAGGAAGGGCTGTGCTTCCCAGTAATTTAATCTGAAAGATATAAATCATGACTGAAAAGCTCCCTGCATCAAGAATGGAGAGAAATGCCTACATTCTAGCAAAGTTTCCATGATAAAAGACAACTTTTCATACAGATGAGATCAGGAAAAATAATTACCAATCAACCCCCTCGGTACCTGTTTGAAGTGAAATTGAAGGTCAGCAAAGGCCAAGAGCAGAGAGCATTGGGATGTCTCTGCAGTGGTAAGACACTCATCACTAGAAATTCTATTTTACACAGGCTCAGCTGCATGTGATTTTGAAATATGAATGATTAAATGCCTGCCAGACAAAGAAAGAAAAGAGATGTCAAAAAAATCAAAGACGGACATAGCTGTGTCATCAGCATAGAAATGGAGGCTGACATCATAATGATGAAACATCAGTCTGGGAGAAAAGTATGCAAAATAAAATAATGGCCGGATGCATAATCTCATGATGCTGTGGAGGACACCACCTGATTGCCAGAGAATTGGGAATTCTCAGAGTACAAAGTTAGAAGCCCCAGAATGGCCCTTTGCTATGCAAATAATACACCATACTCATCCAAATTTACCTCGAAATTGGGATTATCTGTAATTCCTCTGTGCCACAGCATTTACAGGGATATAAAAGCTTAACCATATCACCTAAACAATTATCATCTGAGTCACTGGAGCATAAAATAAATTTTGGCCCCAACTCACCATTCTTACAGCATCATTCAAGTCCGGGGAGGTCAGGGGACCTGGGAATTCCCAATGTGCTTTCAGCGACTCTTCTCTGAGCATCTGTTTTGCCCAGACAATTAAGCTTTATGGAGCAACAGAAAATGTAAATTGTTAGCAACTATTAATACTAGACTTATTAAGAGTCTTACTATATGGTTAATTTAATTTTAATTTTTTGAGAGCCCGAAATCAGTTTTCATTAAATTTCTGCATTTTCCAGAATTGAAACCACCTTCTTGGTAGCTTCCTAATTAACATTAATCCTCGCACTCTGGAAAGCCAAGGCAGGTGGATCACCTGTGCTCAGGAGTCAGAGACCAGCCTGAGCAAAAGTGAAATCCTGTCTCTGCTAAAGTTGAAAAACTAGCCAAGCATGGTGGCAGGTACTTCCAGTCCCAGCTACTGGGGAGCCTGAGGCAAGATGATTGCTCAAGCCCAGGAGTTTGAGGTTGCTGCGAAGTATAATGCCACAGCACTCTACCTAGGGTGACAGAGTGAAATTCTGTCTCAAAAAAAAAAAAATTAAATAAGGACCTCAATTTTAGAAAAAAAAAAGAGAAATGAAGAGAAGAAGGGAGAAAAAAAGAAAAGAGAGGAAGAGATAAGTAAGGAAGAGGAAAAAGGTTTAAAAATTAAGTGGCACGCCAACTCTCAACTCTAAAATCCAGATAGGGAGATGTAAGAAAATCAAATGAGGCCTGCTGATTTAATCAGTGCCATGCTCACTAGCTCCTATAAAAAATAGCTCCAAAAATCTCAGTGACATAACACAATAAAAGTTCATGTCTTTCTCAAGCAAAGCCATTGTCTCTTCAGTGGCCCTCTTTGGTGGATCTCTTCCAAGTAGTAATGCTGAGAAACAAGCTGCTTCCATATTTAAGCTGTACCATTTGAAACACATAGGCTTCTAGTCCTACAGACAGAAAGAGTATATTTTTTATCAAGCCAGAGAGATTCACACATAAATTCCACCCATATAACATTGTCTACAGCACAGTCATAAGCTCCCACATTAACCAAAGGAAGTGTGAGAACACAGTCTTTGTGTGTTTCCAGGAAGACACAGATTGGAAGGCCAGCCTTGGTAGTTCAGCCTGTAATACCAGCTCTCTGGAAGGCTAAGGCAGGAGGATCCCTTGAGCTCAAAAGGTTGAGACCGCCTGAGCAAGAGCAAGACCCATCCATACTAAAAATAGAAAAACTAGCCAGACATTATGGTGGGTGTCTGTACAGCTACTTGGGAGGCTGAGGCATGAGAGTCACTGGAGTTCGGGAATTTGTGGTTGCTGTGAGCTAGGCTGATGCCACCACACTCTAGTCTGGGCAACAAATTAAGACTGTGTCTCAAAAATAAAGAAACAGACAGAGCCACACAAGTCACAAAGCCACACATGATCTATATGAGCAGACAGGGAAGGCTGGGTGGGGAAATACAGATCTTGAGCTGGAGGAAGAAGGGTATTTTTGGCAGAAGAAGCCACACCATCACAAGCTTGGTGGGGAGTGCATGCAGGTGGTGCTTGAGGACAAAGGGTTAGACAGGTCTGGCTGAGGAAGAAGTTTTAAGTAGCTAAAAATAGTAAGAAAAGGCCAGAGAAGTAAGTTGGACAGATTGCAGAGGATGTTTAATGCCTTATTTGTAAGGAGCTTTGACATATCCTTAAACATAATGAACATCTTTTTTTGTAGCTCCTGGCTGGCCATGAGCAGGGGGCTGCAGGGAGGGTGAGGGTCTTTGTGGCCCATTGAGGAGAAGAATCTATGAGACCAATACCAGGAAGGCTCTGCAGACAAGTCCTGGTTCTGGCATTCTGGCAGAACCCATCTGTGTAAATCAGGACAGGCCCATTGAGTCCTTTGTGTCTCAGCTGATTCATTTGTAAAAAGAGGAAAATAATAGTTAACATGTAATAAAACAGTGGGATCAATTTTTTAAATATATGAGAGAAGACTGGTTCAACAGAAAAATGTATGGGCAGGGATCAGTCCACAAGGAATAATGTTATGGAAATGAAGGTGCAGTGGGGCACAAAGGATGCAGTAACCAGGTTTGGAAACACAAGGACCTGGATGATACAGAGTAGAAAGGAATCAAAAGAGGCTCAAGTGTTTGAATCTAGGTAATGTTTCCACCTAGCCGCCTGCCCAAGAGGAAGCCACCATTCAAAGATAGCAGGAGCACAGGAGAAAGTTTATTCCCCACAGTGCTAAGCAGGGAGATGGGAGAATTCTCTCAAATCCGCCTCCCTGAGAATTGGGGGAACAGAGCTTTTAAAGACAGTTTGATGCACAGAGGGTAGGGCAATCAGGGTCTGTTGATTGGCTGATTTCAGGTGGAGCCATCAGTTCTTTGGTGTGGGCCACTGCCTGGGTGGGTCAATCACTGGAATTCAGGTGTTGGATTATACTTGAAGAACTAGCCCTAGGTTCCAAACAGTTGATGTTCTATATGGAGAATTACACATCACTGCAGGGTAAAGAGGGAAAAGTGAAAATTATCAAGTCAATGAGGGAATGGTGGCTGATTATTATTATTTTAGCTGAGCCTGCTCTTTTGCAGAGTTCTAGGGCCCTTACTCTAGTTTCCACCTTGTACCTCTTCATCAGTTTTCAAGGGTGGCTTCAGTGACTGAAAAAAGGAGAATGTCACTGAAGGAAGAGCAGCACATATACTATAATTGGAATGATCCAGAGATGATAAGCACAGAAAATATGTGTATGTGTATTGGTTCCTGGAAATTCTGGCCCATGGCAGAGCTAGATAGTATGATCCAAGGTACAGGTTTGAAAATAAGAGCAAAGAAAATAGAATGGAAAATATAAGGAAAGGAAAATGAGATATAAAAAAAATAAAAATCATAGGGTTTCTCAGAACTTACCTTAAAATACTCAATGACATAACAAAACTTTTTCATCTATATGTACATACACATATTTTTTGAGACAGATTCTCACTCTGTCACCCTGAGTAAAGTTCCATGCTCACAACAACCTCAAAATCTTGGATTCAAGCAATTTTCCTGCCTCAGCCTCCCAAGTGGCTGAGACTACAGGCTCCTACCACCACCTCCAGCTAATTTTAGAGATAGGGGTCTCACTCTTGTTTGGGCTGGTCCTGAACTCCTGAGCTCAAATAATCCTCCCACCTCAGCCTTTCTTTTAAGAAATAAGGTAGTTGGAATTATGGACAAGAGCATCTGAATTAAATGCAAAAAAGAAACATACACACACACAGCTCTCCTGTTAAGAGTGAGAGATACCCAATCAGAGTTCAAGAAGGAATTTTCACTTAATCTCAATTTAGGATCAATTCATATAGAAACAGTTAAATCTATAAGTAAAAACAACTGTCACTTCCAGAACTTTGGATTGCTCTGATGTGAATTTAGATTAATTGCAAATACCATTTTTTAGTATCCAGGTATATTTATCTTCTTCTTTTCTAAATATATGTAGTACTGATAGAGATTTCCTCCACTCAGGGGTGGACAGGGACTCCCCTCCTATTCTCTAAGTACAAACAGACTATTCTTTCCAGGCACACCCTCTGAACTCTAGCAAGATCATGAACAGAGCAGCCTGAAAGATTTTGGGTGCTTCCACCTTGAGTAGGAAGCACACAGTCTAATTCCTTCCATGAGGTAAAAACTGAAAAAGCCTAATACTATGTATACCCCCAGACAGAGGACCCATGAGGCAGACCTCCAACTTGGGTCTTCCCATTTGCCAGAAGCTCTGGTGCTTTTTAACTCCTTCTATATTCGTTTCTGTCTAATAAAATCCTATCTGTCTAAAAACCACTGATCTGTAGTCCATGGGTTCATTCTTTGAATCCCCAAGACCAAGGACCTACTCAAGAAATAAATTTCAGTAACAGGACCAAATCTTGAGTAGCAGGAAACAAAACCAGTCCTCAGGTCTTTCCTCCAGCAAAACACTTCTCTTGGCATAACTAGCTCAAAAAAAAGTGCAGGACTCAATTCCTGCTCCAAACTTTGGAACTTTCTAAAAACTTAGATAACCTTCTAATGCTACTCTCTTCCTTGGATGTTTTCAGGCCTGGGGGCCCCAGACCCACAGTTACTGTAAGGCTCTAGCAGTCTGCTGGTTGGGGAAGGGAGAGGGGAACCACAGCACGCAGGTGGGTCTTCTGAACAAAGCAGGGGCCAAAACAGACAAGCCTCTATGCCATGTTCATCGGTTCCTGGAAATTCTGGCCCATGGCAGAGCTAGATGGTATGATCCAAGGTACAGGTTTGAAAAAATAAGGAAAGGAAAATGAGATACAAAAAAAATAAAAATAAAAACCATAGGATTTCTCAGAACTTACCTTAAGCATCTAAATTCAAAAGCACTCAATGACATAACAAAACTTTTTCACAGCTATTTGTGCCTCAGGCTTATTTCCTAATTCAACACTGTAATGGAATCAAGTTAGTAAACGCCTACAATGGAAAAGTACAGTATAATGTAAATTGATCTCTGGCGCTGCAGCTCATTTATCTCCTAAGACATTTACGAAAATTCTCTTTTCACTGACTCCAAACATTGCCAGTCTGAGTGCTTAGTATCACACTGGGAAATGGCTTTGTGAGCAGGAGAAACAGCCATTCATCTTGGCAGAATGAAGGCAACAAAGCCGATCTGTGCAGGGTACTTAACATGGTGCCTGGTGCAATTTAGGTGCTTCCCTTCTCCACCTTGCAAACAAGAGGTGGAAAAGAACAGCCTGCCAAAGAAAAGCATGTATTCAGGAGAGGCTCACCCAGCTTCCTTTGCAGGAGGCATTGGGGAGATGCATCCTCCCAAAGAGATGGTGAGAAGAAGCTGGATTTAGCTAAGCAGATCCACCCAGGAGCTAGCACTAGATCCCTGAGGACTGCTCATGGGTTCTGGAGTAAACAAAACCCAAGTGGTTGAATCCAAGTTATGTTGAAATGCCCTTAGAATGTTGAAGTTGTGAAGGTTGTCAGGCATTATGTCTCATACCTGTAATCCCAGCACTCTGGGAGGCAAAGTGGGAGAATCTACTGAGCTCAGGAATTCAAGACCAGCCTGAGAAAAGCAAGACTCTGGATCTACTAAAATTAGAAAAACTAGTCAAGTGTTATAGCAGGTACCTGTTGTCACTGCCTACTAGGACGGCTGAGGCAAGAGGATCACTTGAGCCCAAGAGTTTTAGGTTGCTGTGAGCTATGCTGACTCCATGGCACTCTACCCAGGGCAACAGGGTGGGACTCTGTCTCACAAAATAAAACTGATAAAAGGGTGCAAGGTGAGAACTAGAATAACGGTCCACAGAACTCTTTGAAGGAGCATTCTCAGCTGAAATAATGAGAATAATCAGCCCCTGTCCCCTCATTGGCTTGATAATAATCATTGTTCCTTTGTTTGCTTCTTTACCCTATAGTCAAGCTTAATTCTCCATATAGAACATCACCTGCTTGGAACTTAGGCCTAGTTCCTAAGGTATCATCCAGGTCCTGCATTCCAGCAATCGGCCCACCTAGACCAAGGAACTGACTCAAGTGGTCTTGAATTCTCCACCCAAGTGCCTGCATTTCAATGACTAACCCACCCAGACAGTGGCACACACTAAAGGACTGACTGCTCCACAAGAAACCAGCCAATCATCGGAGCCTGATGGCCTAACCCTCTGCCCACCAAACTTTCTTTAAAAGCTCTGTTCCTCTATTTCTAGGGAAATGGATTTGACAGAATTCTCCTGTCTCCTAGATGAGTGCAATGAGGAGTATGTTCTTTCTGTACTGTGAACCCACTATCTCTGGGCAGTGGCTTCCCCTTAGGCAGTGGGTAGATGAGCCTGTTTAGGATGCAGCAGTGTCAAAGTAGGGTAAGGCTGAGTTGCAGCCAGAGAGATAAAGCAAACACCAGCCCCAAATCTTAAAACAGGCACGTTGTCACAAATGGCAGGGAATCCAAGTCTGAGCACCAAGCAGAGCCCAAATCATTACCCAGAAGATAGGACACAAAGTGATAACTTTCTCAGCTTACCTTTGGTTTTCAGCAGACAGGGAGATGTAGGGCAAGGGCAGACACACAGAATCCTCTTTCATCTGTTATTCCTCCTTCCCTTTTTTTTTCTTTTCTTCTTTTTCTTTTCTTTTATTTCTTTGTTCTTTTTTACTCTTTCTTTCTTCCCTCCCTGTTTCTCCCTCCCTGATCCTTACTTTTCTCCTCATTTTGGTGTCATACCAAGAGATCTTTTCATCACATAAATTCTGGACAAGGTAATTTGAAGAAAAAGAGGAGATAAGAAGGAAAAAGGCACACAAAGAGGTGAACAAGAAGAAAACACACTTGAGGAGAAACAAACAGAAACATTCAGGCACCATGAAAAAACAAAGTAGAGAAACTCCTCTAAGGGACCACAAAGCAGCTTTTACAGCAAACCCATCCTAAAAATAATTAATGGATCTGAAAGAAAGGGAATTCAAAATATAGATGATTAAAACAATAAAGGGAATGGATTAGAAAATAGAAAGACAACCAAAAGTCAGATGAGAGATATGTGGAATACAGAAAAGACATGGATGAGCTTAAGGAAATTAAGGAGACAATCAGGGAACGTAAAGAAGCATTAGCAAGTATCAAAAATAGATTAGGCCATAGAGAAGAGTGAACATGAGAGTTAGAGGAGAAAGTCTTTAAGTTAACACAGGTAGTTACAGAGTCAGACAAAGAAAAGACAGAAAGGAAATCAGGTACTTAGAGAACTATGAGACTCTATGAAGCATTCAAACATATGGATAATAGGAATCCTTGAAGGATAAGAAGATTGCCACAAAGGTATGGAAGCCCTACTGCAGACTATCATAAATAAAAACTTCCCAAGTTTTACTAAAGATTCTGACATATTCCTTTCAGATGAATATTGAACCCTGGGTCATCTCAACTCTAACAAAGTCTCTCCAAGACAAATTGTAATGAACCTGTCCAAAATCAAAATACTGCAAACAGTTGGGAGTAAGTGCCAATTGACCTGCAAGGGCAGAGCTATTAGGATGACAGCAGACTTCTCAACTGAAACTTTCTAAGCCAGAAGAGCTTGGTCATCCACCTTCAACAGCCTTTAACAAAATAACTTTCAGCCCATAATTCTGAATCCTGCTAAACTTAGCTTCAAAATTGATGGAGCAATCAAATCTTTTGCAGATATACAAGCACTAAGGAAATTAACCACAATATGACCAGCTCTACAGGAAATACTGAGACCCATTCTCAATACTGAACACCACAAGGGGCCACCAGCAAAGTAAACACCTGGACGCCAAATTTCAGAGCTTAACTTCTACAATGGCACAAAGGATAAAAATACACAACAGACTACCTCCATAGTAAGATGAATAGAATTCCACCACAGTTATCTACATTCTTAATAAATGTCAATGGATTGAACTGCCCACTGAAGATGCAAAGGCTACCTGATTGGATAAAAAACATAAGCCATCCATATGCTGTCTCCAGGAGACATTTCAATCCCTGGAGGACAAATCAAAACTCAGGGTAAACGAATGGAAAACAGTGTTTGAAGCAAATGGAAATTAGAAGAAAAGAGGGAGTGCAATCTTATTCTCAGATACAAATGGATTCAAAGCAACTTTAGTTAAGAAAGAAAAAGATGGACACTTCATACTGGTCAAAGGAACAATACAAGAAGACATCAAAATTTTAAACATTTATGCACCTAACTTAAATGCTTCCAAATTTATGAAACAGGCCTTGAGGTGTCTCAGCAATATGATATCCCATAAAATCTTAACAGTTGGGGATTTCAACACCCCTCTGACAGAACTGAACAGATCCTCTAAACAGAAAATAAACAAGGATACAAAGGACTTAAATATGACCCTAGAACAAATGGGATTAATATACATATACAGAAAACACCATCTCAAAGCAAAAAAAAAATACCTTTTTTTCATCAACTCATGGCACATACTCCAACATAGATCACATCCTAGGATACAAATCAAATCTCAACAAAATTATAGGAATAGAAATTATACCAGATCTGTTTCAGACCACAAGGCTATAAAGGTGAAGCTCACCACCAACAAAAATGTTCATCCCTACATAAAGTCTTAGAAACCAAACAACCTCATGCTGAATGATGGGTTCAGGAAGAGATAAGAGAGGAATTTGTTAATTTCCACAAACATAACAACAATGAAGACACAATAAAAACCTCTGGGATACAGCAAAAGCAGTATTGCACTATCATGCCTAACTTCGACAAACAGAAAGTGAACACATCAGCACACTCACAAACCATCTTATAGAATTGGAAAAAGAAGAATACTCTAACTATAAACCCAGCAGAAGAAAAGAAATAGCCAAAATTAAATCAGAGATTAATGAAACTTAAAACAAAAGAATCATTCAGAAAATTAATGAAAGAAAAATTTGGTTTTTGAAAACGTAAATAAAATAGGAAAACCTTTGACCAGACTAACTAGAAGCAGAAAAGCAATTATCTCCAGTAACTTCAATCAGAAATGATAAAGGGGAAATAACATCAGATGTCACAGAGATATAAAAGATTATCTCTGAATAATATCAGAAACTAAATGCCCAGAAATTTGACAATGTAAAGGAAATGGATCAATCCTTGGAATCACATAGTCTTCCTTTACTTAAACAGAAAGAAATAGATCTCCTGAAAAGATCAATTTCTAGCACTGAGATCAAAGAAACAATAAAAAATCTCCCAGCAAAAAAATGCCCTTGTCTGGATGGCTTCACACCAGAATTTTTTTTTTTAAAGGAAAGAATTACCTTTTAATAGATTATGAGATATTTTACTTTTTGCCTTCATTTCCCCCTTTATTTTTAATTTTTTTATAATTTTATTGAATCATACTTGTGTACATTGGTGCAATCATAGGGAACAATGATTCTTCATATACAATCAGAAATATTTTTATCATACTGTTACAGATAGCCTTCATGGCATTTTCTTGATCACTATATAAAGACATTGATACTCTACCTTTAATAAGTTTCACCAGTACCCTGCTAAGATGCACCGTAGGTGTGT
>CAUYON010022727.1:0-21492 GCA_963573935.1 Arctocebus calabarensis | reverse complement strand
CCTTATTGGCTGTTCTACCATCCCGACACCTCCCCTAACCGAGAGTATATCAGATGCCCTTGTCTTCTGCGCGCTCTCTCTCTCTCTCTCTCTCTCTCCTCTCTCCCATCCCCCCTGTGTGTCTCTTCTCCTTTCCTGTTCTCTCTCTCTCTCTTCCCCCTTCTCTGTCTCCTCTCCTCTCTCCCCTCCTCCTTAATGCTGCTCTGCAGCTTCCCCTGCCAATAAAGACCTTTCGTACAAGCCTTGGTGTTCTGTAAGTTTTGTGCTGGTCGAGTGCCCCCCCCTTTCAGCAACCAAAAAATAGCTGGGCGTTGTAGCAGGTGCCTGTAATCCCAGCTACTTGGGAGGTGGAGGCAGGAGAATCACTTGAGCCCAGGAGTTGGAGGTTGCTGTGAGCTGTGATGCTACAGCACTCTCTCCAGGGTGACAGCTTGAGGCTCTATCTCAAAAAAAAAAAAAAGACTTGGGGAAGGATTTCCTTTGACCCACTTCCTAACTCTGGCCCTAGACCCTCTTTTGCAAAACAAAGGCAGTGGATGAAAGAGTCTCTCATGGGGCCCTGAGATTAAAGTTCTGCGATTCTGAGTCTAGACACACCAGGCAGTGTGACACAGGCCTTGGATTCAAACAGAGTGTGAGCCCTAAGGCTGAGAGCTTCTGACTGGGCAGCTTTGGGAAAGTGACTGGACACTCCTGAGCTTCCGTTTCCTTACCTTCAAAACAGGAATGAAACAGGCAATGCCTCTGAACACAGGGTCTGACAGTGCACATAGGCCATAAGTCGTTACTGTTGAGTTTGATATTATTTATAATTAGGTGTGCTTTAGCAATACACATCAGCTTAGAGTCAGGTTTTGTTTTGTTTTGTTTTGCAGTTTGGGGCCGGGGCTGGGTTTGAACCCACCACTTCTGGCATATGGGGCCGGCGCCCTACTCTTTTGAGCCACAGGCACCACCCGGGCCTGGTATTTTTTTATCCTCACAAGAAACTGTGTCAAAGTCCTAGATGTCAGAATGTCAACAGAGACAGAGTCCCACCCATGCCTTAGGACCCACCCAACACTTGGGTCCAAGCATTCTGGACACTCCAGGTTGTGATAGTACCAATAACCCTTTGATTAATGCAGGTCCTAACAGATCAGAGAGTGTCAAACAGGAAACATCAACTGCCCTTCAGGGTGCTGACTGGTCCTCTGCCTAGAGATATACATCTGGAAGGGCCCCAGAAGATTTTCCACAGAATAAACAAATACAGGGATAAATTAAAGGAAATCAATGCCCTCATCAACTTCCAAAGGCACAATTCCCTGAAGAGACCTGCCTGAAGATGCTCCAGTTCTGGGCGGCACTTGTGGCTCAGTGTGTACGGCACCGGCCCCCTATACCGAGGGTGCCGGGTTCGAACCCGGCCCCAGCCAAACTGCAACAAAAAAACAGCCGGGTGTTGTGGCAGGCGCCTGTACTCCCAGCTACTCGGGAGGCTGAGGCAAGAGAATCGCCTAAGCCCAGGAGCTGGAGGTTGCTGTGAGCTGTAACTCCACGGCACTCTACCCAAAGCAACAAAGTGAGACTGTCTCTAAAAAGGAAAAAAAAGATGTTCCAGTTCTGCAGGAATGACTTACCTATATCCTGTTTCCCTTTCTACCCATCATCCACTTTTTTTAATGTTTTTTTTGTTTGTTTGTTTGAGACAGAGTCTCACTCTGTTGCCCTAGAGTGCCATGCAGTCCTCTCGTCTCAGCTTCCTGAATAGCTGGAACTAGCTACCACACCCAGCTAGTTTTTCTGTTTTTAGTATAGATGGGGTCTCATTCTTGCTGAGGCTGGCCTTGAACTTGTGAGCTCAGCCAATCCATCTGCCTCAGCCTCCCAGAGTGCTAGGATTACAGGCATGAGCCATTGTGCTCAGCACCATCATCCATTTATAAAAAAAACAAAAAACCCTACCACTCTCCACTCCTCAATTCATGCTTTCGGGGTAGAACACCACTGGTGACCAAATAGAACGTTAATATTGGTGTTATGATAGGGAGAAACTCCAATCACAGGGTAATGAATCCTCTTGGAAGTCTTTCCTTTTCTATATTTTGCTTTCAGCAACACTGGAGGAAGACCTAGGCCCATTGCCAGCTAAGAAATCCCAACTATTTAGTGACATGAACACACTTTCACCATGCTTGTGTTAAAAGGCATGGGATGGTGTGGAGAATGAAAAATTTTAAATAAAAATAAACTTAAGAAACTGTTTCTAAATTGTTGTTACCAGCAGCAATTTTCTGGAGAAAAGTTTGAAATGGACAAATTCCCTAAAAAAAATACAACTTGACAAAATCAACACAAGGAAAACTAAACATAGATAATCTTAAAATGATTAAAGAAATGGAATCTACAGAGGGGGCTCCCAAAATGAATACACATTTTTTTTTTTTTTTGAGACAGAGCCTCAAGCTGTCACCCTGGATAGAGTGCCATGGCATCACAGCTCACAGCAACTTCCAATTCCTGGGCTCAAGTGAGTCTCTTGCCTCAGCCTCCCAAGTAGCTGGGACTACAGGCACCCGCCACAACGCCCGGCTATTTTTTGGTTGCAGCTGTCATTGTTGTTTGGCGGGCCCAGGATGGATTCGAACCTGCCAGCTCAGGTGTACGTGACTGGTGCTTTAGCCCGTTGATCACAGGCGCCGAGCCATGAATACACATTTTAAGGAAGAAAAAAACTATTAAAATTACAATACTCAGTCCAGGTACCATGCTCACACCTGTAATTCCAAGCACTCTGGGAGGCTGAGTTTGAGACCAGCCAGAGCAAGAGTGAGACCCCAGCTCTACTAAAAATAGAAAAAAGGAAAACTAACACCTGTAGTCCCAGCTCCTCAGGAGGCTAAGGCAAAAGGATCACTTAAGCCCAGGAGACAAGAGGTTGCTGTGAGCTATCATGACGCCACAACACTCTACCCAGGGCTGTAGGGTGACACTCTGTCTCAAAAAAAAAAAAAAAGAAAAAGAAAAAAGAAAGAAAAGAAAAAAATTGGTGGGGCACAATGGCTCATTCCTGTAATTGTAGCCCTCTGGGAAGCCAAGACCAGTAGATTCCTTGAGTTAAAGAAGAGTTCAAGACCAGCCTGAGCAAGAGTGAGACCCTTGTCTCTACTAAAAATGGAAAAAATTAGTGGACATTGTAGTGAACACCTGTAGTCCCAGCTACTCCAGAGGCTAAGGCAACAGGATCATTTGAGCTCAAGAGTTTGAAGTTGCTGTGAGGTATGATGTCACAGCACTCTACCTAGGACAACAGAGTGAGACTCTGTCTCATAAAAATAAATAAAAATATGGCTTGGCACCTGTAGGTCCACAGCTAGGGCACCAGCCACATACACTGGAGCTGGCAGGTTCAAATCGAGCCCAGGTCTGCCAAACCACAATGACAACTACAACCAAAAAAAAAAAAAAAAATAGCCGGGCATTATGGCTGGGCAACTGTAGTCCCAGCTACTTGGGAGGCTGAGGCAAAAGAATCGCCTAAGCCCAGGAATTGGAAGTTGCTGTGAGCTGTGACGCCACAGCACTCTACTGAGGGCAACAAAATGAAACTCTGAATCTAAAATAAATAAATAAATAAATAGACTCAGGGGTTAGGGTGCCAGCCATATACATGGAAGCAGGTGGGTTTGAACATGACTCAGGCCTGTTAAACAACAATGACAACTTCAGGCTCGGCACCTGTTGCTCAAGCAGCTAAAGCGCCAGCCACATACATCAGAGCTGGCAGGTTCGAATCCAGCCCAGGCCTGTCAAACAACAATGACAACTACAACCAAAAAATAGCCAGGCGTTATGGTGGGCAACTGCAGTCCCAGCTACTTGGGAGGCTAAGGCCAGAGGATCACTAGAGCCCAAGAGCTTGAGGTTGCTGTGAGCTGTGACACCACAGCCTCTACCAGGGCAAAAAGTGAGACTTTGTCTCAAAAAAATAAAAATAAAAAAGTAATAATTTGCAGCTGAAATTTTAAAGTAGTGATATCGGATTTTTCTTCTCCTTGGCCAGGTTATTGGTCTTGGGAATCAAAGCTTAAAGGCCTCTAACGCCTGTCAGTAGTACTTACAAATACCAAATTTCCAATACTTCGTGATAAATCTAAGAAAGATATACAACTATACTACAGAGAAAAACAAAGAAATACTGAGATAAATTAAAGAACAGTTAAATAAGGCCAGGCGTGGTGGCCCACACCTATAATCCTAGCACTCTGGGAGGCTGAGGTATATGGATTGTTTGAGCTCAGGAATTGGAGACCAGCCTGAGTAAGAGCGAGACCCTGTCTCTACTAAAAATAGAAAAACTAGCCAGTGTTGTGGCAGGTGCATGTAGTATCAGCAACTGGGAAGGCTGAGGCAAAAGGATTGCTCGAACCCAAGAGTTAGAGGTTGCTGTGAGCTATGATGTCACAGGTCTCTACCCAGGACAACAGAGTGAGAAAAAAAAAAAAAAAAACTTAAATAAATGGGAAAATACGCCAGGTTCTTAAATCTGCAGACTTAATATTTTAAATATCAGTTCTCCCCAAAGTAATGTATGGATTTGAAATAAAGCCAAAATCCCAAATTTTGTGGGATTTGATAAGCTCATTCTATGATATATATGGAAATGCAAAGCAAAGACAAAGAACACCATGAGGGGACTTACTCTACCTGACAGCAAAATTGACTATGGTGCTATAACAATTAGAACAGTGTAGAATTGCCCTCCACGTGAGCAGACATCAATGGAAAGGTTTACTCAGTCCCAAATAGGGACTCGCTTTTGGTTGATAACAAAGATGTTGTTACAAAGCGATGGACAACTATGGTCTTTTTAATACTGAGACTGAGACAATTGAAAATACAGTAATTACAGAGAAAAAGAAAAATCTGACACCAACCTGACATCACACCAAGTATTCATTCGAGATGGACTATAGATTTCAATGTGAAAAGCAAAACAATAAAAGTTTTAGAAGATAACATAGGAGTGTATTTTTGTGTCCACAAAGAAGGAAAACTGTTCCTTAAACAGACATTAAAAAAGCAGAAACAGGGTGGCGCCTGTGGCTCAGTGGGTAGGGCACCGGCCCCATATACCGAGGGTGGTGGGTTCAAACCAGGCCCCTGCCAAACTACAACAACAACAACAAAAAAAACAGCCGGATGTTGTGGTGGGTGCCTGTAGTCCCAGCTGCTCAGGAGGCTGAGGCAAGAGAATCGCCTAAACCCAGAAGTTGGAGGTTGCTTGTGAGCTGTGATGCCACAGCACTTTACCGAGGGTGATAAAGTGAGACTCTGTCTCTAAAAAAACAAAAAACAAAAAAAGCAGAAACAATAATGAAAAGACTGAAAAGTTGGACGATGCTCAAAGGTAATTCATCAGAAGACAGGAAAAGAGTGAAAATGCAAGCCACAGGGTGAAGATGGTTGCAACAGACAACCAAAAAAAAAGAGCTCATATCCAGAATATATCAAGATTTCCTAAAAATAATTCATAAAAAAGCAGATAGTCCCCCTAAAAATGGACAAAATTTGCAGTCATTCACAAAAACGAAATTTAAATGGCTAATATATATATCAAAAGATGCTCTGTCTCATTAGCCATCAGAGAAGGCAAATTAAAACCACAACACAGTACTACTACACACCCACAGATTTTCTAAAATTAAAAGATCTGACACAAATATTGGAAAAGATGTAGAACAGAAAATCTCACACACTGCTGGTCCAAATATAAATTAGTCTGGACAGTTTGGAAAATTGGTAAGTATTACTAAAGTGAAAGAAATGCACATCTCATGACCCGTCTGTTTTTCTTCTGGAGATATGCACAATAAAAATACATAAATATACCTCAAGAGACTTGTATTTTAAATGTTTATGGTAGCATTATTCATACTGAATAAAATTCTATTGGTAAAATGAGCAGCATTTATTCACAGACACAACTAATTGGGGGAAAACCCCAATTTTAACTTTGTATTTTTAATAATTCCAGGTCAAATTATATAATGACTCATGCTTTGATAACTTGTGTACAAATAATAATTGTAATAAAAACCCAATCCAGGGCCAGCCGCAGTGGCTCATGTTATAATCCCAGCACTTTTGGAGCCTGAGGAGGGAGGAGTCAGTTGAGCCTAGGTTACAGTGAATTTTGATAGCCCCACTGTACACCAGCCTGGGTGACAGCAAGACCTCTCAAAAAAGAAAGAACAAAAATTAAAAATAAATAAATAAAAATCAACAAGGGGGAAACCCAATTTAGGCAAAATGTTTATTTCTTAGAGTCCAATTTTCACAATAAATTTAAATTTTGTTTATTTCTACTTTAATATGTTTGTTGGGCAGAAATACAATGAAATGGGCTCGGCGCCTGTGGCTCAACGGGCTAAGGCGCCAGCCACGTACCTGAGCTAGTGGGTTCGAATCCAGCCTGGGCCTGCCAAACAACGATGGCTGCAACCAAAAAAAAAAAAAAAATGGCCGGGCATTGTGGCGGGCGCCTATAGTCCCAGCTACTTGGGAGGCAGAGGCAGGAGACTCACTAGAGCCCAAGAATTGGAGGTTGCTGTGAGCTGTGATGCCACGGCACTCTATCCAGGGTGACAGCTTGAGGCTCTGTCTCAAAAAAAAAAAAAAAAAAAATGAAATGAACCATAAAAATGATTATGCATAAAAATATATTAGGATGGGCCAAGTGTGGTGGCTCACGCCTGTAATCCTAGCACTCTGGGAGGCCAAGGCAGGTGGATTGCCTGAGCTCAGGAGTTCTGAACCAGCCTGAGCAAGAGAGAGACCCGTGTCTACCAAAATAAAAAAACTAAATGGGCATTGTGGCCAGCAGCTATAGTCTGGAGGTGAGGCAAGGGGATTTTCTGAGAATAGAAAATCTCGGGTCCAAATCTCTGTTTTCTGTTTTCTTGCCAGAGACTGAGGCAAAAGGATTCCCTGAGCCCAGGGAGTTTGAGGTTTCTGTGAGCCGTGGTGCCTGGCACTCTCCCCAGGGCGACAGAGTGAGAAAAAAAAAAAAAAAAAGCTGAAGTCAGGAGTTTCTGAGAGCCTCCAATGCCTGGTTTAGTGACATAGACAGAGGGGCCTTCTGCACGCTTACCTTCTGGATTTTTCCCAGCTATTCTTTATTCAAATGTGGTGAAATGGGTGTGTAAAAGGGAACGTGACTTCACCTAAATAACACAGAGGAGCCAGTAACCTCCTGACAACGGATGGGTCTCCCTTTTCATAAAGATAGAAAAGAATGGAACCAGTTGAGGCTGGTTCAGGCAGCAGCAGGACAGAAGTACCCACTGGAGCGGCGTGATTGAGAGCTGAAGGTAGAGGCTGAAGTGGAATCAGAAAGCGAGGGGTCGAAGGGAAAAAAGGAATTCTGGTCTTTGAAATTTGTAATAAACCCATAAATATCTACTACTTGTGTAACTGATTATCTAGGAAAAGTCATAATGAAGTGGAGATAAGCAAGGTACTGACTCTGGGCCTCTTAGAAGATTTCCGTGCCAAACCCAAGCACCCAGGACAAGAAAGACGGCCACGAACTTTAACAAGGCACATGTGGAGTGTGTGCCAGGATTTGCTCTAAACGCTGTGCAGGCATTAACCGTACGAGGGAGGTACTAACCTGCGTATAATTTATCTAATCATTTCTCATATTGCTGATGAGAAATGCAAGAACATAGGTCACCTGCCCAAGGTCACACAGCTAAAGGCCACTGTGAGATCTGAACCTAGTAGCAGAGGAGGGGAGCAAAGGAGGGAAAGGACGGTAGTCGGTTCCTTTCTGGATCACTCACACACACAAGCACACGTAGTAGTTTGTTTGTTTGTTTTGCATTTTTTGGCGGGGGCTGGGTTTGAACCGGCCACCTCCAGCATATGGGGCCGGTGCCCTACTCCTTTGAGCCACAGGCACTGCCTGCACACGAAGTTTTTAGTCCTTCTCAGTACCCTCCCCCAAAAGTCCCCAGGACTTGGCTCGGCGCCCCAGGCACAGTGGTTATAGCGCCAGTCACCTACACCGAGGGTGGCGGTTCGAACCCGTCCAGGGCCCGCTAAACAACTGCAACAAAAAAATAGCTGGGCATTGTGGCGGGCTCATGTAGTCCCAGCTACTTGGGAGGCTGAGGCAAGAGAATCGCTTAAGCCCAAGAGTTTGAGGTTGCTGTGAGCTGTGACGTCAAGGCACTTTACCGAAGGCGAAAAAGTGAGACTGTCTGGAAAAAAAGAAAAAGTCCCCAGGGCTTGACGTGTGAGGCTGGCGGCGCCCCCTGGTGGAAGCCGTGTGCGCCGTGCTGGGGGCGGGGTTGGAGGGGCGCCTACCAGGTGGTAGACAGGTGGACTTCCCAGTAGAGCTTACGGTCAGGGCAAAGAGAAACCACTGTCCTGAGCGGGTGGGGAGGTAGGGGTGGAGCAACAGTCCCCAGGATTAGAGGGCAGAGGATGAGGGATTAAGGGAGAGAAGGACAGACAGAGAAGTGAAGAAACACCCAGAACAATAACACGAGACTGTTTTTTTCTTTTTTTTTGGTGGTTTTTGGCCAGGGCTGGGTTTGAACCTGCCACCTCCGGCATATGGGGCTGGCGCCTTACTCCTTTGAGCCACAAGTGCCAACCCATAACACGAGACTGTTAAGAGCTTCCAGACTGTAAGCAGGTAGATTCTTCAGTCCCAATTTCCTCATCTGAACGTGGGGGAGCTATATTACTACTTCCCTCAAAGAATTAATGGAGAGCCCAGAAACAGTCATGAGTTCCATTTACAGATAACGAAAACAGAAGTTGAACAACTTGGCCAAAGCCACATAAAGAGGCAATAGCAGGGTGAAGAGTTGAATTCGGGTAATTTCTGTTACCCAAAGTTTCCAAAACGGAGGCTCCAGCCTCCAAACCTCAAATGTGGGCCTCCACCTCCTCCCTACGCAGCCATCCCCATCCTGCCCCACCTTTTATCCCACCTCTATCATCCACCCCTGAACATTTCCAGTTCCTTTTGATTGCAAAACTATTAAGTTCACTTTTTGGCTTCCAAAGGCAGAGTTTCCCACTTAATGTGTGTGTCTTTCCAGCCTGCTGGTGTGCAAGACAGGCCAGCCCTGTCCCAACCCTGGCCCCTCTCTGGACAAGGAGAAACCAAGCCTTAGACAAATAATCTCGGATAAACCCTTGGAGAGTCTCTCGACTGCCAGGGAAGGGTGATTGGGGGAGGCAAGCTTGGCTGCCTGGGGCTCTGGGAGGAGAATGGGCAGGGCCCAGGTAGGAGGGGACTGGGCTGCACCAGTGGGGAGGGAGCAGATCACAGCCAAAGCCTGAGGCAGAGGGAATCGGACCCCACACACACCCCCACCCCAGTGACTCAGGCATTTGAAATGTGGACATTTTTGACAGAGAGATGCAGGCCGTGCTGGCTGTAAGAGGAAAAGGCTGGAAAAAAAACCTAGAGATCAGATCAGTCCCTGGAGAAATGTTAAGTGAAGGTGGGTCAAAGTCCTTCCCTGAAACACCTTCTGGGATTTAAAACTAATGAACCAAAGCAACACATCTGGACATGAACAAATCTCAAAAGCTAAAGAAAAAAGGTCCGTTGCCCCAGGGGTGGGGAACCTGTAGCCTCAAGGTCACATGTGGCCCTCCAGATCTCTTGGTGAAGCCCCTGAACTGAATCCGAACTTCACCCAACAAATCCCTTTATTAAAGGGTTTGTTCTGTAAAATTTGGATTCAGTAAAAAGCCTCGCTCAAGGATCGAAGCCACATGTGGTCCCCAGGCTGCTAGCAAGTGTGTGCTATGTATAAAGATTTTAACCTTGCTGAAGAGCAGTTTCCCAAGAATTGTTAGTGGTTGCACAAATACAGTATGTAGGAAAAGAAGAAGAAGGTATCTTGGAATGTTAACTGTAAGATAGTGGTTCCCCTGAAGTAGGGAGAGATAATGACATTTGGAAAGGGACACAGGAGACCCCAACTTGGTCAGAAACATTTTACTTCTCTACATAAATAACGGTAAGAATATTAAGCTACTGTGGCTCGGTGCCTGTGGCTCAACAGGCTGAGGCACCAGCCATGTACACCTGAGTTGGCGGGTTCGAATCCAGCCCGGGCCTGCCAAACAACAATGATGGCTGCAACCAAAGGATGGCCAGGTGTTGTGGCAGTCGCCTGTGGTCCCAGCTACTTGGGAGATGGAGGCAGGAGACTCACTTGAGCCCAGGAATTGGAGGTTGCTGTGAGCTGTGATGCCACAGAACTGTATCCAGGGTGACAGCTTGAGGCTCTGTCTCAAAAACAAACAAACAAAAATCAAACACAAAGAATATTAAGCTATTGTAAAGATAGGTGTCCGTTCATAATCATGACAATTCCTCTAATCCTGTCTCTGTATTTGAAATAATTATTTTTAAAATAACTTTTTTTTCTGAAATGTGGTAGAACCTCCACAGTTTACCACCTCTCTACCTTGACCATTTTCTCAAGTTGACCTAATTTTCATAAACCAGACATGCACCACATGTACTTAGGCCTAATTCCTCATGTTGACTACCTCTGCATGTTGACCAGTTTATTACAGTCCTTTGTTATTTAACAAGGGGATGCCCCAGGGAAAGTGGCTTACTGTAAACTTGGCACTCTGGGAGGCTGAAGTCAGGAGCTCAGGAATTTGAGACCAGCCCGAGCAAAGTGAGACCCTCTACTAAAAATAAAAATAAAAAAATTTAGCCAGGGGCGGTAGTGGTGCTTGTAGCTATTCGGGAAGCTGAGGCAGGAGGATCACTTGAACCCAGAAGTTTGAGGTTGCTGTGAGCTAGGCTGAGGCCATGGCCTTCTAGCCTGGGCAACAGAGTGAACTCTTGTTTCAAAAAAATAAAAACGACTTGGCACCTATAGCTCAGCGGCCAGGGGGCCGATCACAAATACCAGAGCTGGCGGGTTCACACCTGGCCCAGGCCTGCCAAACAACAATGACGACTACAACAACAAAAAGAAAAAAATAGGGCGGCTCCTGTGGCTCAGCGAGTAGGGCACTGGCGCCATGTACTGAGGGTGGCGGGTTCAAACTCCGCCCCAGCTGAACTGCAAAACAGAAAAATAACCAGGCATTGTGGCGCCGCCTGTAGTCCCAGCTACTCAGGAGGCTGAGGCAAGAGAATTGCTTAATCCCAGGAGTTGGAGGTTGCTGTGAGCTGTGTGACTCTACGGCACTCTACTGAGGGCGATAAAGTGAGACTCTGTCTCTACAAAAAAAAAAAAAAGGGAAGGGCAGCGCCTGTGGCTCCTGGAGTAGGGTGCCGACCCCATATATCAAAGGTGGCAGGTTCAAATCCGGCCTTGGCTGAACTGCAAAAACAGAAAAATAGCCGGGTGTTGTGGAGGGCACCTGTAGTCCCAGCTACTTGGGAGGCTGAGGCAAGAGAATTGCTTAATCCCGGGAGTTGGAGGTTGCTGTGAGCTGTGTGACGCCACGGCACTCTACCAAGGGCAATACAGTGAGACTCTGTCTCTACAAAAAAAAAAAAAGAAAAAAAATAGCCAGAGTTTGTGGACAGCACCTGTAGTCCCAGCTACTTGGGAGGCTGAGGGAAGAGAATTGCTTAAGCCCAAGAGTTTGAGGTTGCTGTGAGCTGTGATGCCACAGCACTCTACCGAGGGCGATATACTGAGACTCTGTCTCAAAAAATAATAAATAAATAAATAATTAAATAACAAGTGGATCGAACCGGATAATAGAGGCAGAAGGAGATAAGGGTGGAAAACACGAGCTATCAGCAAAAAGACCCACAGTGTTATTTTTCTCAGTCCATGGATACCTTTCTGATGTGAATAGAGGGGGGTAGTGCCTTATTTTGTCCTACTCCCATTCCCCCCCAGCTACCAGGAATGGTACACAGAAGGTACCAGGAAAAGAGAGGCCGGAGTGAGGGCAAGGGATGAAGAGATATATAGAGGGGGAGGTTTGGCCGGGATGAGGAGACAGCAGGAGAATGAAGCAAAGAACTTTGCTGCTTTGTGGTCTGTGACACAATCAAGCCACTGACATTATTCCCAGCCAGAGAAGATGCTCTTGGAATCTGGGGCAGCCCAAGGCCCAGTGAAGCAGGAAGGAAGCGAGACTCATCTCGACCTTCCTCTTTGCCTGTTTTGTTCCCCTTTCTGGGTGTTGTATGGGCACTTCTAAAGAAGGGAAGCTAAGATGAGCAAGGCTGGGAGGAGAAAGTCAGGCAGGCCAGTAGAACAAGTCCAGGAAAGTGGACGGAGAGCAGGTGAACTGTGGCTTAGTTCAGCAAGCAGAGGTGCAGAACCACAGGCTTGGAATATTCCAAGCAAAGTAAACTCTCCAGCAATTCCTAGAACCTGTCCACCACTCGACCTGCTGAAACCCTGGGATTGGCAGCCTCCAGAGTGGTTGAGAAAATCCAATCAGAGAATTTTTTTTTTTTTTTTAAAGACAGAGTCTCACTGTATCGCCCTGGGTAGAGTGTCATGGTGTCATAGCTCACTGCAACCTCAAACTCTTGGGCTCAAGTGATCGTCTTGCCTCAGCTCCCGAGTAGCTAGGACTACAAGCACCCACCACACCATACCTGGCTAGTTTTTCTGTTTTTAGTAGAGACAAGGTCTCACTTTTGCTCAGGCTTGTCTCAAACTCCTGAGCTCAAGTGATCCACCTGCCTCAGCCTCCCAGAACAGTGGGATTACAGGTGTGAGCCACCTTGCCCTGCCAGATCAGAGAATTTCTGATGAGCAGTAGCCGCAAGGGGCAGAAAAGGTTAGGCTGTTTGCTGCTGAACACTATGTGTGGCATCTCCCAGCCCAGGTGAGGATTCAGTGTGAGAGGGAGACCAGGATTCATCAGGCATGACTCAAGTTACTGTAAAAATCTATCTTGGGAACCTCTGAGTCTTTGCTCTCTAGACTTGAGAAGTTTGGAACCTTGATTGCTTTTCAGATGAATTTTAGAGATTTATAAGCTATATTCCAAAAAATGTTTAGGGAGCACCTACTGTTGTCTCAGACACTGGGAATATAACAGTGAACAAAACAGAAATCCTACTCTCATAGAAAGAACAACCTGTGGGTAAAGAAAAGAAAAGTGAAGGGCGGCACTTGTGGCTCAAAGGAGTAAGGCACCAGCCCCATATGCCGGAGGTGGCAGGTTCAAGCCCAGCCCCCGGCCAAAAAAAAAAAGAAAAGAAAAATGAAAATCAATATATGTATAAGATACTTTCAGGTGGTGATGAGTTTATGAAGAAAATGTTTTATGTATACAACACATTCAAAATGTACTGTATGCTAAGCACTTATTATAAACGCTTACAAAATGTTAACTCATTTAACCTTTATATAGACCCTATGATAATAAAGCAGAGTCTGGGAGGGGGAGGGAGTCTATTCAGCTCGTGTTGTCTAGGAAGGTCTCTACTGGAGGGGGTTGGTCTTTGTGCAGGGAGCAGAGAATGAACCAACCTCAATCTCTAGGGCAAGTGCAAAGGCCCTGAGGTTTACTTGACATTGGAGAAACTGAAAGAAATGGACTATAAAGAGCAGAGAATAGTGGGCTAAGATGATGTCAAGTTTAGCAACCAGTGGACAGTTTTTTTTTTGAAACAGAGTCTCACTCTGATGCCCTGGGTAGAGTGTGCTGTGATGTCAATCTAGCTCACAGCAACCTCAAACTTTTGTGCTCAAACAATCCTCTTTCCTTAGTCTCCTGAGCAGCTGAGATTATAGGTGCCCACCACAATGCCTGGCTAGTTTTTCTATTTTTAGTAAAGATGGAGTCTCACCTCTTTCTCAGGCTGGTCTTAAACTCCTAAGCTAAAGGGATCCACCTGCCTCGGCCTCCCAAAGTGCTAGAATTCCAGGCATGAGCCACCACACCCAGCCCAGTCTTGCAATCTTTTTTTTTTTTTTTTTTTTTTTGAGACAGAGACTCAAGCTATGGCCCTGGGTAGAGTGCCATGGCATCACAGCTCACAGTAACCTCCAACTCCTGGGCTCAAGCGATTCTCCTGCCTCGGCCTCCCAAGTAGCTGGGATTACAGGCGCCCACCACAAACTCTTTTTCATTGCAGCCGTCATTGTTGTTTGGCAGGCCCAGGCTGGATTCGAACTCCCCAGCTCAGGTGTATGTGGCTGGCGCCTTAGTCGCTTGAGCCACAGGTGCCAAGCCCCAGTCTTGCAACTTTTATTGTAGGCCAGAGCACTTTTTCTGCATAACATGACCAGAATGTTCTTTGCAGTCTGGGAACCTTTGACTTCAGTCTCCTCTAGATTTGATTCTAGCCTCTGACACCTCTGACATCACAGGGGTGTGCCTGAAACCAGGGAAAGGGGAACAAGGAGGCTGGCTCACACTCTTACTGCAAAGAAGTAGATAACAATTCTTAGTTCCTCTTTTGTCTGGTTGTGGAGCATCCTAAGAGCTCCCAAACCCAACCTCAACCCTGTCTGCCCCCTTGCTCTACCCTTGGGAGGGCTTTCAGACATCTGAAACCAAATGGAACTTTGTGTTTCAAGGCAGGTGTCTGCACCCTGCAATATCAGGGTTTCAGACAAGGGACCCCTGTCAGTCGTTGGGGTGCTCATGGTTGAAATATGATCAGACACGCTAAAGTTAAGTAAGCTTAAAACAAAGTTTATTCAGGAAGAGAAGGATAAGTTTACTGAGGAAGAAAGTTTTCTGTTTTTGTGAGACAGAGTCTCATTCTGTCACCCTGGGGAGAGTGCCCTGGCATCATCCTAGTTCATAGCAACCTCAAACTCTTGGCCTTGAGCAATCCTCTTGCTACAGCCTCCCTACAGGCATGCCCCACCACACCCAGCTAGTTTTTCTGTTTCGTAGAAACAGGGTCTGACTCTTGCTCAAGCTGGTTTTGAACTCCTGAACTCAGGCAATCCACCTGCCTCGGCCGCTCAGAGTACTAGGATTATAGGTATGAGCCACACAGCCTGTGAGAAAATCTAAAAAGCAGTATACATTCACCATCGACAGCAAACAGAGCATTTACCAGGGCAAGCAGGTAAAGAGGCAAAGGTTATGGTCAGTGGTTCTCTTTTATACTGCCTGATTCAGGCCTACTTCATGGTTCAAAGGTCACCTTGGAACATTACTGTGCATGGGGACCTCCCATAAGCCTCTGTTGAGAGCCCATTGGAGGTGTGGAACACAATCTATAGATTCAAGCTAATGAGGGTGGCACCTATGGCTCAGTGAGTAGGGCTCTGGCCCCATATAACAAGGGTGGCGGGTTCGAACCCAGCCCTGGCCAAACTGCAACAAAAAATAGCCAGGCGTTGTGGCAGGCACCTATAGTCCTAGCTACTTGGGAGGCTGAGGTAAGAGAATTGCCTAAGCCCGAGAGCTAGAGGTTGATGTGAGCTGTGACACCACAGCACTCTACCAAGGGTGACAACGTGAGACTCTGTCTCTAAAAAAAAAGAAAGATTTAAGCTAATGACATAATGATTAGTCTTAAGACTGTTTGGGGTCACCTTTAAGACGCTATATACCTGTTGCTAAACTCCAGAATCTGCTACTTCCTTTTACCGCTGGCATGCTGAGTTCTGATTGGTAGCTTGGTAGAATGTTCCTCTCTTCCCAGGGTGTGAGCAATCTTTTAAGGCAAAATAAAGGTGGGAGGCAACAAAATGGTGACCTGGGCGCTCCTTCCCCCTTGTTCTCCTTCCCAGAAGAACCATTCCTAACTACCTAACAACCAAAAGAGAATTCCTGACTTCCCTCATCACCCCCTGCAAAATGGGTTCTACCAGTTTCCAATTTCATCTGATCCCCTTTCTCTCATCTTCTTCCTCTCTTCACCTATGTAAAAGGTACCACCTTCTTTCCACTTGCTGATGACAACAAAATCCAGGATTAGGAAAAAAATCAGCTTCGCTAGACAACGTTCCTTACCAAATTCTGGCCTCGTTCACTTTCTCTGCAATAATCTTTTTGAATAACGTCTCTACTTTAGTAAGCCCAGATTATTTTTATTTGACACATTTAACCTTGATCCTGCCCTTGGACTTCAAAACCAATTTGTCAGCAAATCCTGCTGGCTCTACCTCCGAATACATCCCATATGTACCTGTTTCCTTCCCTCCACAGTCACCCACTCAGATCCAAGCTACTGTTATCAGATGATTGGATTTTGGAGCGGCCTCTCCACTGAGGCACTGGCTTCCTCTTCCTCTGTCCCCCTCCTCCACAATTCATTAACTGGATGGCAGCCAGAAAGGTCTTTTTAACTGTAGAGAGAAAACTAATCCAGAGTGGGAGGAAAGAGGGATTAGTTCAGTGGCAGCGGGTGGGTAATACACTAGGAAGGGGCATGAGAAAGCTTTCTGGAGTAATGGTAACTTCCTGTATCCTGACAGTGATTTCGGTTACATAAATGTATGCATTTGTTTAAATTCATCTAATAATACACTTAAAATGTATGTATTTCATTGTATGTAAGTTGGTCTTGGGGTGAAAATGACCTATAAGCAAATATTGAACTTTAGCCAATGATGTGCATGCTGATGGATTTGGGAGTAAAGTATACTGGTGTCTGCAACTGATTTTTTTTTTTTTTGAGACTGAGTCTCACTTGCCCTCAGTAGAGTGCCCTGGAGTCACAGTTCACAGTAACCTCAAACTCTTGGGCTCAAGTGATTCTCTTGTCTCAAGTTCCCGAGTGGCTAGGACTACAGGCTCCCGCCACAACACTTGGTCATTTTTTTTTTTTTGTAGAGACAGAGTCTCACTTTATCACCCTGGGTAGGGTGCCATGGCGTCACACAGCTCACAGCAACCTCTAACTCCTGTGCTTAGGCAATTCTCTTGCCTTAGCCTCCTGAATAGCTGGGACTATAGGTGCCCGCCACAACACCCGGCTATTTTTCTGTTTTGCAGTTCTGCCAAGGCTGGGTTTGAACCCGCCACCTTCGGTATATGGGGCCGGTGCCCTACTCGATGAGCCACAGGCACCACCCGACACCTGGCTATTTTTAGGGACAAGGTCTCGCTCTTGCTCAGGCTGGTCTCAAACCTGTGAGCTCAAACAGTCCACTGGCCTCGGCCTCCCAGAGTACTAGGATTCAGGTGTGAGCCACCGCACTGGCCCTGCAACTGATTTTGAAAAGGATCAAAAAGAAAAAAAAGGGTGGTGCCTGTAGCTCACAGGAGTGGGGTGCTGGTCCCCTGTGGCAGAGGTGGTGGGTTCGAGCCTGGCTCTGGCCAAAAACTAAAGAAAAAATAATAATAATAAGATCAGCAGGGCAAGAAGAATTAGATGCACAACAAAGAAAGTATAATATAGGCTCGGCGCCTGTGTCTCAACGGGCTAAGGCACCAGCCACATACACCTGAGCTGGCGGGTTCGAATCCAGCCCAGGGCCCGCCAAACAACAGTGAAGGCTGCAACCAAAAAATGGCTGGGCATTGTGGCAGGCGCCTGTAGTCCCAGCTACTTGAGAAGCGGAGGCAGGAGACTCGCTTGAGCCCGGGAATTGGAGGGTGCTGTGAGCTGTGATGTCATAGCACTCTGTCTAGGGTGACAGCTTGAGGCTCTGTCTTAAAAAAAAAAAGAAAATATAATATAACTTTATTGGTGGAATTTAGGTGACAAGTGTACAGGTGTTTACTGTATGTTTGAAAGTTTTTTTTATTTTTTTATTTTTTATTTATTTATTTATTTATTTATTTGAGACAGAGTCTCAAGCTGTCACCCTGGATAGAGTGCTATGGCATCACAGCTCACAGCAACCTCCAATTCCTGGACTCAAGCCAGTCTCTTGCCTCCGCCTCCCAAGTAGCTGGGACTATAGGCGCCCGCCACAACGCCAGGCCATTTTTTGGTTGCAGCCGTCATTGTTTGGCGGGCCGGGGCTGGATTTGAACCCACCAGCTCAGGTGTACATGGCTGGTGCCTTAGCCAGTTGAGTCACAGGCACTGAGCCTTGAAAGTTTTTTTTAATTAAATGCTAAATGAAAATAACTGTCCTGCTGCAGACCCTTCAGACTGCTTCACTTTGCATTAGAAATAAAATGCAAGGTCTCTTCCAGGACTCTGCAAGATGGCTCTGGCAGATTTTGTTGACTTCATCTCCTGCAGTCTGTCTTTGATGCAACCAATATTTGTCAAGCACCTGTGTGCCAGGCACTAGATACCAGGGATAGAGCAAAGAACAACACCTAAAATGATCCATGCATGCATGGACCTGACATTCTGCCTTCTTCTTCAATAAACCCATTCCCCTGGCAAGCCTTCTCACTTCCAGAAATTGCCTTAATTTCAACTTAATCTCAGGGACGCTCATGGGAACATTCTCAGGTCAAGAACAAAGTCTTGTTTATATTTAGACCATGATAACAATTAGTTGCACAAATGTTAGCTCAAAATTTTTTAGTACTTGCTACATATACACCTGGCCCTGTTTTAAAATGTGTCCATGCATCTTACTTACTTAATCGTGAAAATTAACCCCATTTTACAAGAATTGACAAAAGGCACAGAAGAACTAGGCTAAGAATTCAAGTAGTCTGGCTTCCCTCATGATAATAATCATGACCACTATTTTGCTTCTGAGCAGATGAATGAATGACTTAACTAGAGTGGCCTGGGTCCAAATCCTGACGGCCACTTAGCTGTAACCTAGAGCCAACTGATTTGCTTCTCTAGACTTCGGATTCTTCCCCTACGCCTAGAAGTAAAGATTTTAAAATGCTGGAGGAAACTGGCTCCAAGACACACCATACACAAGCACGCACACGCGAATGCACACCCCGATTGCTGTGAGGAGAGAGGTTGGAAACGGGGAGGGCGGCCGGGGTCACCGCCAGGGGCGGGGCGTGGCCGCCTACAGGCGGCCAAAGTCTCTGACTTCCAGGTTCCTACTGTTTGCCTTCGCCCTACCTGAGCCCTGAACACCGCCGCCTCCCCGAAACCCGGTTAAACCTGTGTGACCCGGGAGACGTCCATTCGAGCGTGAGTCCCGGACATCGGGCGGCGGCGGTGGCCTGGGAGAAATCTGGCGGCGGGGTGCGAAGCCGGCCTGCAGGTAGGGGGATGGGCCAGCCGCCCCGCCCCCAGCCTGATTTCGCCGGGGAGGGAGGCACCCGCCGCGTGGAGCGCCTGGGAGGAGGAGACCGAGCCGACCTGCCGAGATGGAGGCGCTCGGCACCTGGGCGCTGCTGCTCGCGCTGCTGCTGCTCCTGCTGCTGACGCTGGCGCTGCCCGGGACCCGAGCCCCAGGCCACCTGCCCCCCGGGCCTGCGCCGCTGCCGCTGCTGGGGAACCTCCTGCAGCTCCGGCCCGGGGCGCTGTACTCGGGGTTCCTGCGGGTGAGGGGCCGCGAGGACGCTCTGGCTAGGGGTGGGGGTCCAGGACCAAGAGAGAAAGCGGGGGCGTGGGGAAGGTGCCCTGGGAGAGAAAAGGGGGCGTTCGGGTACCTTAAGGAGGCAGGGGTCCCAGGGCAAAGGGGCTGCAATTCCCTGGGGTAGGGGTAGGAGCTTGTCCAGGGCCGAGAAGGGAAGGCTGCCGAGAGACAGGATCCCGGGGTGAGGCGCCGGGGCTAGGAGGGGCAAATACCGCTGCCGGCAGAATCCTGGGAAGGTGAACGGCAGGGGCCAGCGCAGAGAGAAGCAGGAGTCCTCCAACTGAAGCAGATGGGGGAAGGCTCGTCACAGTGGGAGAGGTAGCTGGGACACACAGGTGAGGTGTGCAGAGGAGGGGGGCAAAGGGGGAAAGGAGGAGGAGCCCGGGGGGGGGCCGAAAAGAGGCCTGGCGGTTGGAGGCGCGAGGGGATACCAGGCTGAAGAAATATGCCCGTGGAGATTCCCAGGTGGGAAGGATGGGTGGGGCCGGGAGTTCTCTGAGGGAGCAGGGAAAGCGAGCAAGAGAGAAGGCTAGGAAGTCCTCACCTTTGAGGTGGGGGGTGGGCGTGGAAAGATGCCCTCATTCAGAAGGATTCTGGGGGACTTTAAGGACATAGAAAGGGGGGGTTTCTGGGGAGAGACGGGCAGATGCTGGGCGATGTCTGCTCCAGAATTTGAGGGGTTTGGAGGGCAGGGTGCTGAGGAATTAAGGGAGACCAAAGGGATGTCCCAAGGTCAGAGGTTAGGCAGGAAGGAAGTGAGCAGGTGGGGACTGGAGGAAGTGTTGGGGGAGAGGGGCACTTTGGTGAAGGGTCCAGGAGGCTGGTGCAAAAAGAGAACTGATCCTCCCTCGGGGGCTCTTTGTGCAAGAGGATGCAGAAGCCAGCCCAGGCAGTTCAGCCAGTGACAGGGGCGGTGGGACGGAGGCTCCTTGGCCCGAAGAGCCCCACAGCACCCACCCCTTCTGTCTCCCTGCCTCCAGCTGAGCAAGAGGTATGGACCCGTGTTCACCGTGCACCTGGGCCCCTGGCGGCGTGTGGTGGTCCTGGTTGGGCACAAGGCTGTACGGGAGGCCCTGGGAGGCCAGGCAGAGGAGTTCAGTGGACGAGGAGCATTGGCGACGCTGGATGGGACTTTTGACGGCCATGGTGAGTGGGGCTGGGGTAGGCTGCTAGGCCCTTCACTCTGAGCCAACCACCACTTACTGGTATGTGACATGGCCTGGTGGCCCTGTGTCCTCATCTGTAAAGCCACAGGCTGATAGTAGTGCATAGAGTTGTCCTAAGAACCGAATAAGGACTGGGCCAGGCACTAAGTGAGCATTCACTAATTAGCAGGATGTATCAGTGATAGCCATCATTGATCCAAGGAAAGCCCCAGGCCTCAGGAGGTAACAGGAGAGAGCTGAAGGCGCTGGAATTGGTGGGTAAGCACTGAAAACATATAAACCATTCTATGTGCAGAAAAAGCAGGAGGCACATGCTGAGCCAGGGACACAGCAGTGAGTTAGACAGCCCCAGTACTGCTCCCCCACAGCGCTAGGCTGATAGGAGACAGACCTGTCACCAGACAGTGACAGCCCAGATGGGGAAGCACAGGGAGAAAGGCCAGGGTGGGATGGGAAGCACAGGCCCAGGATGGGGAGGGATCAAGCATGAGGGAGGCCCAAGGACTGTAGGAATCTGCAGGAGGTGCCCCTTCTAGCTGGTTTAGTGGAAGAGTTTCAGTAAGTCTTCCTAGAAGAGAGGATATCGGAGGTGAGACTGGTAAGATGAGCAGGAAGGGTGTTCAGCAACAAAGTCTATTGCCTATAAAAACACGGAGGTAAGAGGCTCGGCGCCTGTGGCTCAACGGGCTAAGGCGCCAGCCATGTACACCTGAGCTGGCAGGTTCGAATCCAGCCCCTGGGCCCGCCAAACAACAATGACGGCTGCAACCAAGAAAGGGCCGGGCGTTGTGGCGGGCGCCTGTGGTCCCAGCTACTTGGGAGGCGGAGGCAGGAGACTCGCTTGAGCCCAGGAATTGGAGGTTGCTGTGAGCTGTGATGCCACGGCACTCTACCCAGGGTGACAGCTTGAGGCTCTGTCTCAAAAAAAAAAAAAA